>VWZY01008421.1:392061-422016 GCA_013399075.1 Chloroceryle aenea
AGCAGCCTAATTGAGAGCGACAAGGCGCAGGAACAGCGATGCTCCCTGACAATGCATTTAGAGATCCTGATTTACGTGGCTGGGTTTGGGGGTTTTTGTTTGGTTTTGGGTTTTTTTCCCCTATTTACGTGTTCCATGAAGTAAACTTTTTTTATCAGTGACTCAGAGCAAAAGAAAATTTCAGATTTTTGTGTTAAGATATGAAATGTCTGAGCAAGCCTTTAGCTTAAAAACCCTTTCTGGCTTATCCGGTGTACTGCACGTGCCAAGATGTGAGCGTGTGAGCCTCTAGTTATGACTAGAACACCAAAAGCATGGACATAGGAAGCAAAAAAGTATTACATAGGAAAGGATTCATGATTTTGTGCATAATTAGGTGTGTAGATCTCTGCACCTCCCTTCTTTGCGAGCTATTTAACATATTCTGTGTGGTCTTGTGTGTCTAAAGCAAGACAGGCTCAGATTTTAATTTAGATATACCTCTGCTAGCAACAGGTGACGAGAAATAAAATATCTAAGAACATTTAGACTTGCAAAACAGGACCAGGGTCAAGGTACTTTCTAACAGCTCAATAGAAACTCCTTTAATAATACCTTATAAACTTTCCTGCCTGCCTGGCCTATTTACAGCCCGTGTCCTTACCCCTAATCCGCTTCAGAAGCTCTGTTTCCATTTTGATTCAGGGATTGCCCATAGGACACTTGCCTTAGCACACAGGGACAGCTGTGTTGACAGGCTCTACTGCCTTTGGGCCTTACAGGCTCTCCATAATCAGATGAGACCTATACATGCTTCAGTGCCTTAGCAGTGAACTGAAACAACCTTTCTCTCTTTGGGGTGATAAAAGAAGTGGCCACAGTTAGAAGCCTGGCAGTCATTTGGTGAGATCTTCTAAAGGCTATAGAAACTGCAGACCCAAATGAAGGTCCATGAGCCAGTTTTACTGTAGAAGTTCATCAGGGAGCTTGAAAAAAGGATGGTCTGGTGTTGGAGGAATACATACAAGAAATGCAGATGATTTGAAATCAACTTGTAAATACATGTTGAGTAATTTTTGTATAATGTCCATCCCCTAGGTCCCTATCTGGTGTTATGGTTTTACAACTCTACATATCTATTTTCTGAATGTTTCTTATTCTTCCTCAGTGCTGTGTGAGACAGCTAAATATGCATCTCCTTCTATCTGAGGAATCCTAGGAGTTACTGGTAACAATAGTAGATAAAATTTAGTCAGAAATGAGATTTTTTAAACCACTAGCACACCATTTAAAATGCAGTTTGCATAGCAATAGCAGTGAGCAAATCTCTGTTGAATACTAGCCAAGAGTATCCTTCGGTGTGTGTTATTCATGCAGCGTGACAGTGCAGTTAACTCAAGTCTGTATTGATTCAATTTATTTCAATTTAGAAAACATCTCCACTGAGCATTCCGTGTAATTATTATAAGGACAAGGAGCAACACTGAGGACTGACAGCCATGCATATAAATGCAAATCCTTTGCAAAACATTCTGTTGTACTGCTTCTCCTAGGAGAACAAGTCAGGCTTAAAACTGGAGCAGATTCTGCTGTCAAGGTTCTTGCTGGAAATGCCCTTCCTCTGTTCTCTTATGGTTACATCAGGGGACTGTTTTAGTGTCTCCACAGCTGCATTTTTGTGTAGAGAGAAAGACAAGCTTTAAGGTAGCCGGCTTTAAACACACTGAATAGGTAAAACAAGCACTTGCCATTGTACTTTGTAAGGAACAGACCATCAGTAGAGATCCTAGAGATCTGATGCAGTGTGAATAGGTGTTTCTAACCTGACTGCTTCTGGTGAACCACAGGGAACATGTAGGTAATAAATCCATACAGTGCCATGGGGTATAGTGCATGGTAAATGACTGTACATTCCTTGGTGTCACAGGTATCTGTAGCCAGAATTGTTTGAATGCTTAGGCAGGCTGAAGGTTGTGAACGGAGACACAGAGGGTTGAGAAAGTCCATTTAATGAAGGAAACTACATTAATTAGCTCTGCCACTTGTTGCAGTTGTTTCCTTCTGCTTCTGATGATTAAGTCATTGATCTGTTCAACCCAGGTCAACCCCAGTGCTACCAAGACAGCTAAGTAAACTTGTCACTGCCCTCGAGTGTTGCCTGCCACAAGCCAGAGTGTTGTCAGCATTTGAATATGGCAGCAAGAAATGGCTCACAGTTCCCTGCTCCAGTTTCAATATTTCCTTACTATCTACTCTGAGACTGGAAGGGGTGAGTGAAGAAAAGCCCCAGCTAAGGAAAAGGACAAAAAAATTCCAATCATATAAAAATCCCTGTAGTTCATTTCCTCTTAGAAGATCTGTGCTCTGTAATTATATAGGCCAAGGAAGCCTTTCTTCGTGGAGTTCACGTGAAAGCTGAATGGTTTTATTCCCCTTGGCTTTAGTTCACCCAGTATACCTGAAATTACAAAGTTTTTCAGTTCCAGTGTAAACTTGAATTTGAAGTTGGTGGGCGTGTTACTTCAGATTAGAACGAACTCTTAAAAAGAATAAATTCCTTAAAGAGACAGTTGCTAGGTCAGGAGTATATTTAACATAACCCCACCGCCAAACAAAATTTGTTTGAGAGAGCCAAACCCACCAACAGAGAGTGCCAGCAATCCAGAATTCCCAACCTACAACAGCTATGAACAGAAGATACTCTCTTAGGAGGCAAGTAATGCTGGCAGGTTGTTTACAAAGTACATAGGTCATGTCATCATGATGGGTGAAACAGTGTAAAAGATGCTGCTCACAATAACACGTCAAAGGGATTTGCTCGTGGAGTTTTCCGCTTGCCTGTGGTGGACATACTGGAGCCACTTTTGAGCACTTCAGATAATTTGCTCTGTAGGAAACGTAGCTGTTTAGATGATGCAACACCACCTTTCTAAAAAGGAGAAAACAGAACTCGATGAAGCAAACAGGAAGTGTATGATTACATCTGGCACACCCTCACCTTTTTCCTAACGTGCACGAGATGCGGCAAATGGGAATGGGGCTCATCACCTCTGTTCTGTTGCATGAGACCAGAAACACAGGTAATCAATGCTTTGCTGAGCACTGATGAACAGTTTTTTGCATCCTGTAGCTTCCTTGATCAGTTTTGGTTAAAAGGAAAAAAGTATTTTTTATTGTAGTGCAGGAAACTGAAATCCTTTTTTCTGAAACTGAAATGGGATTTGGGATGAGTATTTTGTTATCTGATCCTTCTGTACCAACCAAAGCATTAAATGAAACCAGTGTGATTACAGTTCCATGCCAAGTCATGCCCCCTCTTCAAGCAAGTCACGGATTAACTATCTCACTGTGCCTGCCACACAGTACTTCCAATACCTTCTCATTTCAGTGCTGCCATCTATTTCTCTGCAATTACTGTTTGCATTGAAATAATTCAATTTGTTATGTGGCTTTCCTTCCATGCACATATGTTCTGTATCCTTTGTGGCTGTCGTCATTGTAAGCTTAAATCTTGTCTCAGTTAAGAGACATTTTCTCTTGTTTAATAGTTAATATTTAACTGAAATTCATTAAGTGGAGAAGTGTTTAGTCTGTTTTCACATGAAGGATGAATGTTTTCCTGTAAGTCAGTTTTTAAGTCTTCTCAGCACTGAAAGGTCTGGCAGACAGCGCTTCAGAGAAGCAAAATTTGGGTTTATTTTGGGTTGCAGAATGGTAGGGGATAAAAGGGGGCAATTCGCAGTCGAAGTTGGGTGTTACCTTCATCAAGTCCATTCTACTTCATGTCATTACGTAGCATCAACAAGATTTAAACCCTTCGTTTGGGAAGGAAGGGTCACAGCTGTAATAAATTATGGTCTCTTGTTTAAACAGTAGCACTATTATAAATATTTTCTTCCTGTATTTCTGTTTCATAAGCCAAATCCTCAGCATTTCTCTTGCTCTCATAATAGCCACACGATGGGCTGCCAAGGCTGGTTTATCGTTTGCCTTGGAAAGGCCATTGTATAATATTGCAAGATAAAGCATTGGCAGACAGAGGTTTGATCTGTGGGGAAGAGAGGTGAGGGGGTTGCAGAATTTGTGCTGATAGGTTGAGGCTTGAATGGGAGTAGTGCATGGAGAGCTCGTACAGGAGTATCAGAGAGTTCAACCAGTCTTACCAGTAAGGAGCAGAGAACACTTTATTGCAATGATCCTGTTTCTGCAGAAATGAGACTGAGTCACTGATTTATTTCAAAACTTTCTCAGTGCTTAGACTTCTAGCCAAACCTAACAGATCTCCTTTCGATGTTTTTTATGGAACATTTGTATTTGGAGCAGCTGTGGATGGAGGTGCCCAGGGGAGTAGTTCCTGTATCAAGGTATACCTGCTTTTCAGGGATGTATCTGTAGGATCCATTCTTGTTACAATGAACTTGTCACCAAAGCAAAGGAAATAAATCCATACAACTTCTTACTGGGAATAACAAAGTTTTACTGGGGAATGCAATAGTTTAGGGCAAAATGTGAGTTCATGTAGACTACAATTACATAAGGAAAAGCGGCCAAGAAAATTGATAGAAGCAGGGCTGTGTGATAGCAGTGCAGTCCAGAGCACAATCAGGTGATGCAGGGGCCAACACTTTGGCCATCGATAGGTTTTTGGGGATATTTTGAAGCAGCTCCTATGTTGTCAGTGTAATGGTGGGTAATTTACAACACAACGTGTTTTCTGCTCAGTCCAAGTACCCAGAAATGTATGAGGCTCTGCAGAGCACCTACAAGAGGTAGCTTGAAAAATGGGATCTCATTTGCCCCAGGCAATAAAATGTATTCCTGGAGTGAGTGCGGGTGGTGCAGTGCTGGGCTGTGGCTGTGCTGTGAGCAGGGAGCACACACTCCAGCCTCTGCCCCTGACTCAGCTCTGTTTGCCTTCGGCTCTCTAGGGAGAGTTACCTGAGCTTTTAATTGTCTCATTATAAAATGTGGAGGTTATTACTTGCTTACTTCCCCTTACCAGCCTCAAAGGGGGGGTAGTTAATGAACATCTGTTAATGGGTGGCAGTAAATGCTGTAGAAGTGCTGGAGTGGTGGTAGCCCTGCTCAAGCAGCAGTGGATGGCGTGGCTGCACATCGGTAATCCGCTGCTTCTTATGGAATTGTGCCCGAAGATTAAACAGCCATTCTTAGCAAGGCACCTGTAGAGCATAGCTCCTCTGTTGCCAAGGTACTCCCTGTGCCCCTGGGACTTGTAAGGTGCTCCAGAGCCCCGGACTGGACTCTGCACCAGCATGGTTCTGTGCCCCTCGAGGAGTCTCATGCACCCCCATGTAACCCAGGTATGTGTCATTTGTAGCACGCAACTCCTGATGAGGGGATTATGTTCCAGCTCCAGTTCGCTGTTGTCACTCATCTGCCATTCATTAAGAGAATAATGATACAAACAGTATCTTTAAAGCTTATTAAGTTCCTTACACCCCCTTTGCTCACTGTCTTAATCCCACCCGGTTTCCTGCAGCAGCTTTGCTTCGGCCAAGCCTCCCTCGCTCAGCGACCACCGCAGGCGGCTGCTGGAGCATTAAACCCCCGCTCGCAAGAGTTAACAGCTTCCAGCCTTTGGTGATCTTGGCCTGGTCCTAGAAATCCGGCTGGATGCTGTGGGCTGCCAGGAGCCTCCCTCTCGCCGTCATGTGAGCAGTGTAAACAGGCCGGCAGCGCTGCGGGCGAGTGGGAGCCTCGCTAGTGGGCCAAAGTTCAGCGGCCGCACCAGGGCCCTTGGCAGCGCCGGGGTTACTGCCGATCGCCCCAGCTGTTGCTATAGCAAACCCCTTGCATAACGCTCACGTTAAACCAAAGCGCTGAGGAGAGGAAGGGTAAATGATAAAGGTTGTTGCATTCGTGCTCATTTTTGCTCATTGTTGCGAGAGTCCTGCTTAGCTGCTGTAGATTGAGTTCCACGCATAGCTCCTGGCTGGGCTGCTGTGGATTTCATGAGCTGCAGAGAGCGGGACCTGGGCTAAAGCTTGCTCATGTAATCATGTAATTGGGGCATTCACGTGAACGGGGCTGGCAAGACAGTGCCTGCAAGAGGATTGTTTGCATGAGGAGAAACTTTGCATGTCAGTAAGATTTGTGGGATCAAGCTCACAGTTAGGATAGTGTTTAACTTCTTGATTCAAGCCGTCTTAAAAAAAAGAACGTGATTTGATGGTAGTAATAAAACTTGTAGCCAGCCAGAGAGCTCGGGGCATCAGAACCTTGGTGTTATAAAGGGTGGCTACACCATGACTTCAAGAAGGAACGCTTGAAGTAGATTCATTGGGTAGATCAAATGTGGGATATGGTTGATTGTGGGAGGCTGAGGAGTCAGGAAACTTCTTTTTGGGTGGAATTAGTGCAGGGAAACTGGAATATTATGACATGGGAAGCTGCATTTGGAATCAAGCCATAATCCTCTGTTCCTCTGAGATCTCTGCTGAAGTTGCATCTGCATTTACATAAGTTTTGGCATGAGAAATAAATGTCCACAAAGTGACTACTCTGCACTTTCTCTTCCTAGATGATTAATTAAAATGGCTGAGGGATTGATTTGGCTACAGGCTTTCTCCTGAGATTTCTGACTGCAGTTTATTTGTTTCAAGGTTTATCTCTTTCCTAGGAGAGGTTATGCTTTTGGCTCTTCTTCTGTTTGAGGGTCTGGCCCATGCCATTAAATCATTACCTGGGCCAGAATCAGAACTGCAGTGTTTCCCCGTACCATGTGGTGTATTTATCATTCCAAGAGCAAACAGATTTATTACTGAGGTTGTGATGAAGTGGCACTACATTTATTTGGCATATACAAGTTGTGGTATTTTCCTGGCTGCTGTGAGTGACTTTCTGTACCTTCCCCTTGTGTTTGTACCCATTCCACCCTGGAGCCCCAGCGTGTTACGATGCACATTGGGCACTTCATATGCCAGTACCATAGCAAAACTCTAGATAGGAAGAAGACACTGCCTCCCCCTTCCCCCTGTCTGCTTACTGCTCTTCTGTTGGGACAGCAAGACCTCCTGCCCAGCAGCTTGAAACTGGACATCTGTCCTTCTTGGGCCAGTGGTGCCAGAGCTCGCTTCTCGGTGTATGAGTTAACATCCACTGTCCCAGGCCCTGGTTTTCAAAGCATTTTACAAAACAAATGAGTAAGGGAGGTGTGAAGTCCTGTGGTCTGCTCCTCAGAGACCTGGTTTTGCTGGTGATTTGTATTTCAGTTTTAAAACATAAGCTTTGATTGTGGAATTGGTGGGCTCTTTGTTCTCACTCAAAACAACTTAGACCGTCAGGCCTCAGATAAATTCCTAGGCACTATGGCAAAGCCAATAATAATAATGAGAAAGTGAGCACAGCTATGAGCTGTTCTGGGAACTGCCCAATCATTTCATATAGGTCTAATGATGCTCATTCCTTATAGTGCAGATGGTGCTTTAGGAGAAATGTGGTCTGTGTTCTTTCCCTCTTCTAGTCAGAAACACCAGAGTGGCCAGAGACACCCCAAAGTTGTACATAATTGACCCCAAGGAGATAGGTGTTAGGAGGGAACTCCTCCTTTTTTTGGTTTCAGGTCAGTTTATTCTTCCTCCGGGAGCTGACAGAGACAAGAGCAGATTGTTCTAAGAGTGTGGAGCAAAACTCCCCAAGTCCTTGCGTGCTGTTCAAGTTTTCCACTGAGCATTTCCATCAAGCATCTTCTTGGCCTTAGGAAGATGTTGAACTGAAGTACTGCTGCATATAAACCTTTTGCCCAGCAATTGTGCTCTAAGATCCCAGACAGTTGCACGTTTGAAGATGTTTCTTTTATTCAAGGTCTACAGAGGAGATTGCCAGATGCTGCTAATAGGTCTGTTATTTGTCAGTCATTTGGGACAAATACCAGAAATGCACTTTGCCAACAGATCCTCAGAAAAAGGTTGGTGAGTTCTTGTTTTCCTGGACTGGGTAGGGACTTCAATGGACTAGTTGCCTGCATACCTCTCCAAGATGCGAGTAGAACTGACTTTGTTTCACACTGCACTATTGTCTGCTGCCCAAACCACATTACAGTGGGCCAGAGGAGGAACTGCTGACTCATAATTCAGCATGGCAGCCCCAAATCTCATGAGACTACTAAGTCTAGCCTCTGACTGATGTTTTCAGTGAACTCTCTTAATGGCCCCCAACAGATCACACAGAAGTCCAGCTTCTATAAAATGAAAGGGAGGCTTCTTGCTCAGCACTTGGCAAGTGACTGCTGGCAGCCTGTAGCGCTGGAAACTGCTGGGTGTGCTAGAAACAGGCTAAGTGGTGACTGACTGAAAGTGTGTCAGGGCTGTGGGATCTGCAGGTCCCCCTCAGTCCATGGTCACGTAGTATATTCTGGTCACATCGTGGCTGTCAGGGACAAAGGGCTGTAACTGGCCGTGGTTTGGCAGGTAGTGTGTGTGCAAAATGAATGAAACTCAAACATGAATGAAAGCTGGGTATCAAAAGTAGCATAAAACACAGCACCCAACTCAAGGTTGAAAGGTAAAGAGGGGACCTGCTTTATTTTCTTGAAGAATTCTCTTTAGAGACTTGGACTTCATTGTTTCATTAGTACCAGTTTCCCAGGGATCCAGATACATTCCATGGCAGTGTGTGGTTCCTGCAAACTGCCCATTGCAGACTTCTGCTTAAATGAAGCTAGGACTTCTGGAGGGAATGACCTAGAGGCCTCTCCTTCCTTTGACAGCTGAACTCCAAGCTCGGCATGACAGCGAGGCATTCGGTGCTCCCTGCTTGTGTGAGGGGTCAGTCAGTGGTGATGACTACACAGGCTCTGAGGTGTTCTTCACTCCAGTTCCTGAGCATGTTCCAGCAGAACAGTAGCACTGTGAATGTCACACACTGAGTGTCACAATGGGGTGTGACACTCCCAGGTCTCCTCTTGCAGGTGGTACGTTTGCAGCACAGTGTTGGGGCAGCGCTGTGGACTAAGAGCCTGGCAGCCACAGATGTGATTTGCTGTGTGAGACCAAGGATCAGAGAAGGAGTTGTAGGCATGTGCTGGAAATACTGCTGTCCAACAGTGTGCCCCTGCTAGAAATCATGTTCCTTAGCTGCAGTATTGTGGTGACACCTCGCTGTTAAGTGACCAAAGCAAGGTGCCCAGTAGATGACACACCCACCCCCCCATCATGTGGCTTGGCAAACGGGGTCCCCATTGTTGGGATAACACTTGGCCCAGATGCCTCAGCTTTCTTCTGTGCTTCGGAGAGTCTGGGGAATTTTAAAGTTGAAATATTGCTGTGTTTCTGCTACAAAGGGTACGTTCCAAGGAGCATTCCTGGTATTTGCAGCTGAAAGCAAAGCAGTTTGTGATGACACTTGATTTGGGAGTCCATTCACTCACTGTTTGGCACCAGCCCGAGGGAAGTCCTAACTGTCTGAGAGATGTTATCCTTGTTGCACATATGGACAGAACTGTTCTCCCTATTCATCATTTTAGAGCTTTATGCAGTCTTTTATGTATTTTGGACCAGACCTTTGAGTCCAGACTAACATGCTGAACGTGATTGAATACTCCATGGAAAGACAAGGCAGGGTGTAAAGGACAGGTTTGTGGGGTTCCCCATACCCAGGTTTGCCAAGACATGTTTTAGATTTTGAACTAGAAATCAGAGAACAGACCTAACACTTTTCTTAGAAGGATTTCAGACTTCTTCCCCCAGCTGTGAACATAGGTTTATTTCCACTTCACAGGCATGCCGAGCAGAAGGAAGGAGATCAGTGATCAAGTCACAAGTAGTTGAGCTGAATTTTGTTTCGTGCCTTCCACAGCAGGGCCTGATACCCTCTCCAAACTATTTTTTAAAAGTTACTCTTGAAATCTAGCTTTACCACTGTAGTTTCTGTGCATTTCTGTTCTTGAAAGGCACCATCGATTGTTTTTGTTTGAAGATGTTGAATATGAACTTGTTCCTACAGAGCTTTGTGCTGTAATTTATCAACAAGGCGCTGAGGCACAGACGTCAAATGAATACCAGATTTCAAATTACGATAAGCAATTGTGTCATCTCTGTGAATAGACATTAAACTCTGCTGAGAAATCATCAATAATGCATTAAAAAAAAAGTAAATTAGTACAGGGACAGTTGGGTAGGTCTTGGCAAACAACCAGTCCTGTACTCTATAATAATTCCTTTGAATTTAAGCCCAAAGGGTGCTCATTTCTCAAACAGAAACACATGATCATGCCCGAGTCAAAAGTTTGTTCCCTAGAGATGTAATTACCATTTACCTGTGGGGAATTACGAAGATACTTGGACTGTTATGTGTTGGAGGTGCACTGTGTTTTCACCCAGCTCAGTGGAGAAGCTTGCACAGCTTGGCTGGACTTTCAGCCAGCTGAACGCAGGCTGCTGTCTGTGTTCTCTCCCTTTTACACACAGCTTCTGCCTGCTACGGCCACATGAGTGACATCAGCACTTGCCCAGCATCTAAACTTACTTAATTTACCTTTGAAATATGTGTAAATTTAGTAGGTCCAAACTTATGCGTTACAAAAACTAAGGATGGGAGACAATAATTATGTCCATTCTGCTTTATTTCTTTTGTGGAATATTTGAAGTGTATTTTATTTTTAATGTTCCAGTCATAGGCATTTTCACCACTTCTTTTACCCTCTACCTACCTCAAAACATAAGATTCTTATTTCTAATCTTAAAATACAAATTCAGTATAATTGGTTTTTTTTTACTATGGAGAGAGGGAGGAAGCTGCTGGCATCAAAATTTCAACTTGAGCCTCTCCGTCCTGAGTGGCTTTTCATTTGACAGTTAGCATCCTGGTTTAGTCCATTTCTCTCCTAAAGTGTAGGTTGTTACATTCTGATAAGCACAGGGCATCTGTTCTCTGTGTAACATGATGTTGCAAGATGCTGATGGTTTGTGTAAGTGGGCTTTCTTTGGATGGAATCAGAGATGTACATGCAGCCTAACAGCGATTTCCCTCCTGTCTGTAACTGGCCATTAGAGCAAGAGAAATTGATAAATAGTTATTAATGTCAGGATTTAGAGGCTCTGCTTCAAGACCTAGGGCTAGCCTGTCTTAACTTATCTCAGCTTAATCTCAAAAATAAAAATTCTCTGCTCTACTTTAGAGACCATGAAATTATTTCTGTTTAGGCAGTTTTTTCAATTACTGTGCTGCTGTGATATAAAGGTCACTGGTTGCCTCCAGTCATCACATGGAGGGGGGGGTCACTAATTGTGCACTCACATCATTTTATTCTGTGGGATCTTTTGCTTTTTTGATCCAGATTCAATTGCCCAGATGTTCATTTCATACAGTTAACTTTATACAAAGGGCATCCTTTGTTCTAACAAACACATTGTGGTCATTGTTCTCAGTTGGGAACCTAGTGCACAGCAGTTCACCTGTTTCCTATGTAATCCACCATCAATCTACCGACCTTTGTGCTGGTTTAGTGGAAAATCATTCACTGGGGAGAGGAGGGATAAGGAGGAGAAATTATGCAAAAATGTTTCCTGGTCCCTAGCCTTGGATTGATTAAGGTCACGCTGCAGGATAAAAAGGCAAGAAGAAATGGGAGAGCTCTTTCATCTTGATCCTTTTGGTGTGTAGTGGAATGGAAAATCACATTAGTACCTTCAAAGTTTTGCTCTGGTGTCTCAGAATGTATTAATGGAGATTTAAACATCTTCTAGAAGGAACCCTATTGCCGTTCTACTCCCTTCCCTGTTGCCACCTACAAAGGCTCCCTGTCAAGGCAGAGAGGTGCTTGCAGGGTGCCTGTCACCTGCTTTGTGATGCACCCAGGGGCTGAGGATTGCCCAATTCAACAGATTTCAGGAGGGACACATCTCAAGGTTATTCTGTGCTGCAAGTGTCCCATATAAGCCAGCCCATTTGCTGTTTGTTAAACCACGTGGACACCACAAAGCCTGTTTAGTTTAACCTAACCTTCAGAACAGTCATGAGAGCTTAGTTCATGAGCAGAATAAATTCCATGGAAGGCTTTGAAAGAAGATTGTACATATAAATGCACACTGGCTGTTGCTAAAAGATCCGTGGAAGATGAGCAGTGGAAAATTGGACAGGGATTGAGTAGTATATCATGTAAGAGGGGTGTAACTTGGCAGTGTGTATCTGTGAAGGTTTTTAATGCTCTATCTTGGCCAAAAGAGACCTTCCAAATGACAGCAATCTAGCTATCTTGAGCCCAAATGTTCCTAGAAAGATGACCCTAAAAATTGTCCAGGCTGCTGGCAGGGATAGCATTACACACAGTGGTCAATGGCCAAGGCTGAGGCAGAAGAGGAGCTACGCTCCACAGCAGGCGGGAGGAGGAGGCCCGGAGAGGAGCTGGCATCAGGCAATGATTTTTAACATTTCTTCCCTTCAGCCAGCTCTAAGACTGCTGGGCAAGGTCTGTACAAGGTTCAAGTTTGGTTTAATGTGCTGATGTGATTTGCTGCAGCCCCTTTGTAGCTCTCTGGGCCAGGATATCCAAGATATCCACCATGTTATTCTGATGCAAACCTTGGGAAGGGGAACTGCAGATACCAGAATCTGCTCTGTCCGCTCAGCTTGGCAAGGAGTAAGACAAGGATGTGAGCAGGAGAAAACCAGAGACCCTGCATGGTTCTCACTACCCAGAGTGGCTGGATAAATACAAAGGTCGAGGGTTTTGTTCTCAGAACACATGTGTTTCCTCTGACTGGTGCTGCTGAAACCAGTGGGCAGAGACCCCTCCAGAATTCTCCATTTCCCTCTCGCTTCAGTCTACAGATCCCTTGGCACAGCTGTAAATTCCCTGTACAGTGCTCAGCATGGCTTTCAATGAAAATAACTGTAAGAATAGCATTTCTGGAACCTTATTCTTTTTTTTTTCCCTGGTCAAGAAGGGCTGCGTCCAAGCAGCCACCTGCATTCGGTGTCAGTCGTGTGGAATGCCCATAAACATCACTCCCAGAAGTAGCAGTCTGGTGGAAATGAGGCGAAGTGACCAGACCCCTCTACCCTTCCCACCAGCACCTTCCACCAGTATGACCGGGTGGCCTCCAGTGCAGGATTTATATCTTGATCTGCCCCAGTGACTGACAGCAGCAACAAGGAGCTCTCTGGGGCAGAGGACAGGGAGGGAGGGTGGGGAACCGTGTCTCCTGGGATGAGCTCCACTCTGCTCCAGGGAATGTGCTAATTTTCACTCCTTTATAGCCCTTTATCTCAGCCCTTCGACCTTGAGCTCTGAGGCATTATCAGCCTTAGCCAGAAAGGCAATGTGAAGTTAACTATTTAAATGCTGAATGTTTCAGATGCTGAGTCTTGAAGGTGGAAGTAATGAACGCATTTCAGTAGTGCAGCAAGTCAGTGGACTTTTCAAGTTTGGAGAGGACTGAATTATGATATTAGGAGAAGTATTTTGTGCTGAATAGATGGTTTAGTGAACTATGCTGGTTTGCAGTTTGTGTGCCCCTACAAAGTTCCTAAGGTGTGTAGAGACCTCCTGTGAGCATGACTCTTGTGTGCATTGCTATATAGTGTACGTGAACTTGGGTTTCTTAGTCACCTTTTCATCCTTCCCTGGACTCCATTACTGATCTCCAGAGCACAGGCAGAAAGTTACTGGTTTCAGTGCTTTCCGGGGGGTCCCTTCTAGCCTGGAAATTCGTAAATTTTCAACTTCACAAAGTATTGTATGAACTCTTCAAAACAAAATAAAACAAATCCTGGAACAGTCTGGATTAATGTATTGCCAGTTCTGCTACTGACTTCCCTGGGTGACTCTGGGCATGTCATTTAACCTGTGTGTCACTTGGGGTGTTTTCAGAGTGAGCTTGGAATACTTCAGTGGGTCATTGTGACTGTTACAAATGTGCTTGTTTAGATACATGTGTGTGGTAAGATCAGCTTCTCTGTCTTTGGTGCCTGATGAATATTATGCAAGAAAAATAATTCTTTTTCCTTACTGGGAGTGAGTGGTCTCTCCATGAGCAGCAGGAAGTGGGTAGGAGCAGGTTTTTTTGCAGAATATTCCTGCTTAATCAGTTCAGTGTTCATGGAGTTAATTTGCTCATGCCTTCAGATTGTTTTGTTTCCAGGGATTCTAAACCGTTGCCTCCAGCTGTTCATTTCCATTGAACGAGGGTGATCTTTATCTGTCTAAACTAGTTAAAACCTGCTCCACTACCCGGCAGCCTTTTTGGAGACAGCCCAATAAAGCTGAGTGCAGTGGCTATGACACCAAAGCCTCCTGGACATCATAAATTCCAAGCCCTACTTTTTTTTCTGGCCTCTGACTGTTGGAGCACCCTTCCTGTTTTAATGGGACTCTTCACTTCCTCCACAACTCCATTTAACCCCTGTCCAAAAAGGGGAATATTTGCATTGCAAGTGGCCAGTGAAGAATCCCTTTTAGACTAATTTACTGCTGTAATATTATCAGATTAAACCTTGAAACAACCTCAAAAGTGCCATTTGAGCAACTGAAGCATGTTAGACTTGCCCTTAGACTCTGCCCAGTGGGCACGTTGCTTGGGATGTTTTAGTTGAAGCATATTTTTCAGATGTGCTGATTTAAAGCTTGCTGTGACGTGGTGGGATTTCTAATACCTTTGGAGTCACCAGGGCTGCTTCTTCAACCATGAGATGCCAAAGCTTTTCTCTCGAGCAGATGTGATGCAGGTTTGTTAAGTTGATGAGGCAGCCACCAGATGTACCAAAGAATCTTTCCTGATGAAATTCAAGTGTCTTGTATACATCAGGCAAAGATGCTGTTTATACAGGAGGAAATCACAAACACCAGTGAACGTTTCTGTTGTTGGTGATGCTGCTACAGGGGCCGTAGCTGGAATGTGTGCACTAAGGTACAAACCCTTCCTCTGTTGCTGGGGCTTCTAACAGCACAGTATTTTGGCCTGTGCTGAACGGGAGTACCTAACACAACAGGGAAAATGTTAGTGGGCCATTTGTACTTCTGGCTCTTCCTCTGCTGTTAATGGCAGTGGGAAAATTTGCAGCCAACAGGCCTCTCATGAAGCTGCAGACCGAGCTTTACTTCGGAGCGGGCCAGGGAGACCTTTTCCCAGTGTTTTGTGCAGGTGTTCTTGCTGCCTGGGGCTCAGCGAGGCCCGGAGAGCGGTGGGAGGCAGTGCCCCTGCTCCCCACAGCAAACAGCTGGGCCAGTCCAGGTCCAAGCCCACGGCCAGAGTGAGAAGGCTGCGTGGTCACTTCTCTGCTAAACCACCTCACAGCAATTATCAGCCTACCAGAGGAGGGAAAAGGTCTGAGAGAAAGCCCAGCCTAACGTGGTGTTGTTTGTCTTAGCAGCTGTGTGTTATCCTATTGTTACTAATAACCTTTTTCACTTGGCAAGCAATGTTTTCTTGGAATCACTCAAATATAATGACTGGGGGGTCACATTCAGCTCTCAGTTGTGCAAATACAGAATGATTCTCTTGGCTGTCCGGTGTTATTTTGCATTTGGCTCGTGGTCCCTGCCCCTAGAAGTCTGCAATCTAAAACACCCAGGCAGAGCATTAGGTCACAGTATGCTTCATGTACCCAGTTGGTATGCAAAGCATAAAATAAACAAATGAAGAACTACTGTCAAATCCGTGCACTATAATTCTGGTTCTGTTGTCCTCTGGCTGAGGTCAATGGGTTATTCCTATATAAATGGGAGCAGGAGTTTGCTTGTTAACTTTGCAGATGTAATTTACCAGTGGATAATGATCAGAAAGTCTTTCAGAAAAATGTGGTTTAAAAGGGGTTTTAAATGAAGAAAGAGATTTGAACGGGATGAATAGAGAACAAGAATCATTGAATGATGTTGCTTGAAGTAAAGCAGTTAGAAAGTCTGCCTTAGTGGGAAGAAGAACAGGATTTCTTGGGAAATCAGTGAGGAAGTTGTTGGAGCTGCTCTTTCCCTTTCAGCTTCGCAATATACAAGCTTGTAGGATTCTTAAGTAAGGTTCAGTGGTTTTATAGGGTAAATAAATTTATCTTTATTTCATTCTCTGATAAGAGGTTCTCTCTTTTCCAGCACGGTCTATATAAAGTTCTCAGCAGTGAAGTGATTAATTGCATGTCTTATTTTCAGGGATCTTCCGGATAACCCCGCTGTAGAATGGGACACACAGCTCCTCGCCGCCTTTGTGCTAAAGCACATAGAAGCCAACAACATCAACCTGGTAACGTGAAACTTCCCACAGCACGGGCAATTTCCACATCACTTTTGAGCTAGTGTTTCAGGCTTTCTTTGAAGTCTTTAAACTTGGGATTTTGCTTCTGGAGTCTCTGAAATAGCCTAGGACAAGGAGAGAGTTTATTTACTCATTCGGAAATATTTGCTTTATAATGTTTATCCATTTCTCTAACTAGATCTTAGGAAGCATCTTTTGGGTTGCAGTGTCACCAATCTTCACTGAAGTAAAACCTTCAGATTGGTTCAAACCTGCAGTCTTTGGAACTAATATGTTTGTTTCACTATAATGGATCTTGGGGTTCCTTAATTGTAGAAGACCCTCTGAATAAGTTCAGATGAATTTCAGATCTAAAATGGGACCTGAAAGCAATTTTGCATTTTGTAGTTTAAGACTTTTTGTGGGTATTTGGCCAGCTCCTGTGTCTTGGTGAGTAAGACGTGCTCATTCTCATCCTCTCTCAAACACTTGAAGCAACTGTTAGAAATTCAGAGCAAATAGAACTGCTCCACTGAAAAATATGGAGAAGGATGAAGTTGTAGTTTGGATGTATCTTGGATTCTCTCTGCAGAGCTTTCTTTGCTTCCCAGTGAGAAATGAACAGTGGAGGAATTTTACTTAACCAACTCCTCAAAAGTTTTTCTACATTTTAAAGCATCCATTTTGGCCCTGGGCTGGGTTGCACTGACGAGGAGAACCCATCTGCGATTTAGGTTTGCATTTAGGCTTAGATTTGAAGTAGATTGGCAGGCATGTGTTAGAGAGCTACATTAGCAGGGTTATAGGTTGGGATTGAAGAGTATTCAGTCAGGGAGATTTCCTAGCATTGATGTATTTTGTTTTGGTTTTGTTTTTTTTCCCCACAGAACAGGAATAGGGGCCTAAGCATGGAAGAGGTTGTGTTCTGTTCTTTTCTGTTGAACCTTGCTGTGATCAGGCACGTCACTGTCACACACTGATTAGCAGCAAAAGCACAAAACTCTTAAAGCCTTTCAGCAATTCACAAAACAAGAAACCACATCTCCTGTAGCATGAAAGCCCCATGAGCACAAAACCCAGCATCGTGCATCCAACTTTGTATTGATCCTGAGGCTAATTTTCCATGAAATGCGTTGCTGTGCACAGAGACAGATGCAGTTTTCCTGGACTCCTTTTGTGCCTTTTGGCCTCATGAATAGGTGGGGTTTCATCTAATCTGAAAGCTCCTAACACAAGAGGATTTGTATTGCAGGTTTGTGGCTCTCACAGGCACTAGAACAAGTGCACCAGAATCCCAGTAGAAATCCTGAGAACACTAGAACTCCTCTAGATGGTTAGAAAGGGTGAGATCTTTGCATCAGAGAAAATTCAACCCAAGCTGTTCCTGCTGAGGGAGGCAGGAGTCTGCTGCTAACACAGCCTGAGATGAAAGCTAAAGTGGGGGGTTTTCAAAGCAAGAAGCACGCCCAGCCCCTAGGCCTGTCCCTGCTGTGCTGGGGTGCTGGCTGTAGCTGTAGTAACACGGAGCACTGTGGCAGGGCCCCTGCTCTCCCCACAGCACTGCCCTGAGCAGCAGTGAGGACAAACTGCTGTAGCAGAACACATCAGTGGTACCAAAGGCCACTGAAGCAGCTTCTCGGGGATGCTGGTAATGAACTGCTCCATAAACTTGCATTATTTTAAGCAATCCTCCAGGTCTCAGATGTTTGCTATAGTACTGCTCATTTAGGAGCAGACCCAGTTTGCCAACAGCAGCAAGGAAAGCACCTAATTACCTTTATTGAACGTTCTGCAGTTTAAAACTTCAGACCTTGCTATCTGTTAGCCACTCTTGGAGCATCCCTACTGTCCTAAGACAAAGGCCTTGTCCTGCAAGGTAAACTGAAGGCTGTTTTTCAGTAGAACTGGCTTAGTACGTTAGAAGAGCCTCATCAAAAGGTAAGCTAACGGGGTTTCAAACACAACAAGCCTACTCAATGGAGGTGAGGTGATTGGAAGCTGTATTGGTTTAGCCATCCCAGTGGGAAACCCCCCCAGTTCTCCCCACAGTCATAGCCATAGACAGTGTTTTATTTACAGAACATACGTGTCAGCTGGCAGTAGAGAAGCAGGCTGCAACTCCAACGTGTCTGAGAGGAAAGATTGCAAGGCAAGGAGTTACACCATGTTATGCATAATTTTGCTCCATAGCGTAGTTACTCACTTCCTTGGTTGCCCTGGAAATCCATGAGTAACTCAGTCTTTTTGAGAGCTGCAAGGACGTATTTCATCCAAGCTCTACATTAAATAGTGCAGACACAGAAATTAACGGTTGGTGTACTCAAAGCCAAAACTAATTCATGGACTTTGGAAGTGATTTCCTGCCTTCTGGATTTATAAGCAAAAGCCAGTGTTGCTGGGAGAGGCAGCCAAGGCCAGTCTGTCTTGATCCAGACCAGAAAGTATTTGGTGTGTAAAAAAATACATAGTACTGTGTGATCCCCAGGAAGGCTCTAAATTATGGAATCCTACGCTTCAGGATCTCAGGTTTGGTGCTAGCAGAGCTTGGATTAGGAGGTGACGTGCAGGAAGATTCAGTACCAAGACCAGAATTCAGCAAAACCACGAAGTTGCTTTCCACTGTGGATTGGTGGACACATCATCCATACAACTGCTTGCAGAAGAGTGCCATTGTCTTGGGTCAGCTCCAAAGCAGCCTACAAACAAAGCCAGATCCTTCTACAAATGGCATTCAAGTTGGATCTTGGTCTCTACACTCCTAAAACTCGGGAGCATTTGAATGTGTGATGTTTGTAGCGGATTCTAAATGCTGTTGCAAAGCACCAGATACAGAGTGCAGCATGTACAGTTTGCAAGAGGACGCAACAGTGCTGGGACAGACTCTGGTGACCCTTTTCCTCCCTTCCTTACTTGTGTGGCAGGCTCCTCAGGTGTGTTTTGGGGTTCATGAGTGGAAGATCCTCAGGACCTTTCATTCTCAGAGCTGGTGCAAGACTTAAACACTTGCAGCTCAAACACAGTGGACACTGGGATGTTGATCATGATTCAGTTTTTCCATTTCCATCCAGCTGTCCATTCTTTTTAATCTTTAGCTTCTCTGATTTATTATCAACAAGAGACATCTCCAAACACACCAGAGGCTCAGAGGGAGTTTGAACGTCACTGGCCTCTGCAAGCGTGAGCCTGTGAGATGATGCTCAGAGGAAGGCCATTAGAAAGGGGACTGCTTGCTGTGGCATTTTATGGGATGGCCTTCTCAAAAAGGAAAGAGCCCTTTCTATCCTCACCAGTCTAGTTGAGCAGGTGTGTGCTCAGTTTGAAGCACTGGATGACTCCAGAAAGAGTGAGGGAGACCCACAGCTTGGAGTGCTTTCTGCCTCCAATAGCACATGATGTGTAGAGGGAGCGTGGACTCCAGACCTCTCAGGAGTTTTATCTTCTGCTTGTAATTGAGTAATTTCCTCTGTGCTCTCCCTCCTCCGGAAGGGATTTCTGGACCTGTTTGTCTTGGCTGCTGCTCTGGCTTCCACTAGTGAAAGCTCCATTTCCTGAATACCAAGGTCACCGAGAAGAAAACTCAGCAACACCAACGGCAGCGTCTCCCATTTCAGAACAGGTGTGGGGAGGGAACTCCCTCTTGCCCTAAAGATTTAATTGAGCAATAACATCCACATCAAGTATATTTCCTATCCCAGCCTTTTGCTCCCAGAACTGGCTAAGCCTGTTTTTAACCCAGACAGTTTCAAGATGTTCAGGTTTTCTCATCCTGCCCGGAGTGTTTGCTTGGTTTCATCAGCAGCCTGGTTCCGGTTGTGTGTTGAAAGCAGGCACACCAGCTCCCTGCACCGCCTGCGAGGAGCACATCTCCCGTGTGAAAGTATCTTCAGCATGGGAGAAAGCAATTCAGATTTGTTATCAATGAGATGAATCCCTGAAGCCAGAGGAATATATTTACATGTGATTGCTGCCTGCTTGAAGTCCCGAGCACCACAACGGTGCTGTGGAATCAGTGCCCTGTTCAGACCACAGACCCAGAAGCTGCATCCTGGGTAGGTGGGACCTGACTGTGTCAGAGCCAGCCTGTGTGCTGGGGGGGATTGCTAAAGGTGAAGGGCCCATATTTAAAGGTGGTGTCTGCAGATGAAGTGAATTCTGCTGTGGCCAGGCCAGTGGGCAGATACCCTGGGAATTGTACTTAACGAACTTGTGTATCCGGAGACAGGCAAGTCAAGTGCAAACATCCTAACAGTAAATTAGACAGCATCGATTGAAAGTGAGCTCCATGCAATCTCTTTAGCTAGTTCAGATGTTTCAGAAGCCCAGCAGCACTAAGAACAGCAGCTCCTGTGTCAAAACAGATGTGGAGAAGAAAAACCTCCAAAGGTGTTTCTGAGCAGATAATTTCCTCTGTCAGGAATGTTTCCTAACCCAGCCTTGTGCCCCCACAGTTGGCCTGAGCCAGTTTTGTCAAAACAATGATTAGCTTATTTAGTCTGCTCAGTACAGTCTCTTATCTCAGCCTTCTGGTTTGTTCTCTTGCACCCTCCATAGAAGGAAAAATGCGTGTTTTGGTTTGCCTGGGGTTTTTAGCTTGGTTTCCTAAGGAAACGGGAATAATGCAATTGTATTTGTATGTGTGCACACGCGTTTCAAAACTCTTCAGAGCTCACTGGCTAGTTTCAGCCACACTTGACAGCAGGGTAGTAGTCTTAAAAATGTTGTATTTGTGCGGGTTACATAAAAGTAAATGACCAGGCAGAAGAGACAAACCCTCTCTCTGTCCTGGTTTAGTAAAGAGGTTTAGTGCAAGTCCAGCCCTTAGCAGACTCACGCTGTTATTTATTCACCCGCATAGGAATTCCATCTGCCTGCAGTGAGTGGGGTACCTTGTCATCTTAGGAAAGGGCCACTCTAGGTAGGAGTGACTTCAGAGAGTGTTTTTTTCTAACCTGTCAATTGCAGGGTGCTGTGCTTATTCCCTGTGCTGTACAGAACTGAATAATGCCTTTCCCAGATGAGCTGCCCAAAGAGCTGATATCCTTAGGGAGGGCTTAGCACCCTGCCAGACCACACAGTCCCTGCAGAGCCACTCAGCTAATGCCAGTGTGCAGCAAAAGCAGCCAAAGCCATAATTTTTCCCCTTATAAAATAGAGGTTGAGCAGAAAACACTTCTCTGTACCTGAGCAAAACCAAACTGGGTCCCACCACTTCCTGCCAGCGATGAATAGCCCCGCTGCTTGGTGGCAGCAATGTTACAGCCACTGGGCAAAGTGGAAAGTCTAACTGTGGATTTGTACTGGGTAGATGGGTTTATAAGGACGCCAGTCTGGAGTTTGTGGTTTTTGAAGTATTTCTTATCACTGTGTTTCCTCTCCCTCTTTACACAATATCCCCTGTGTTTGAGAGGGCCTCTCCTGTTGGAGGGTGGAGTAGCAAGTTGCAGGACGGGCAGGGCAGCTTTTGATCTTCCCTTGATCTTTAACCCAGTACTTCAGGCCTTGCATGTAAAACAGATTTTGAGCAGGGAGCTGTGGTGAGTAAGCAAGGCAGTAGGATTTCCTTCCCTGAAGAAAGAACAAGCTGGCAAGGAAGCAGACATTGATTGAGATGTGGGGAGGTTATGATTTCTTCCTGGTCACAGAACTGTGGAGAGCTCTCCCAGGTCAGAAACCCAGCTTTACACTGTTCATAAACCATCACCTCCACTATCTGGAAAGCCCAGCAGTGCACATACCCTTCCTGCCCTACACTTTGGGCTGCCAGTTGGTCTTGTAGGTCGGAGCAGGACCCTTTAAGCACCCACTTCATGGTACTGTGCAGTGAGCCCGTAGGGTGGTTGCTTCACCCCGACACATTATTGGTAGGTAGCCAAGGGTATCCTGTGCTTTGGACAGTGACTTGTTAGTGCTGTGTTCACACATTACTCCTGCATTATGAAGTTCCCACTTGTCCCTGCAGCGAAGCAATAAACAATAGGATCTTCTCATTCAGCAAAAAGCCTGACTTGGTTGTAAAAAAGTGCAGTCAGATGATTCTCCAGAAGGTTTATTCTCGTAGCAGATTATCACTGTGTTCTCTGATGAAACCTCATTACAGTCAGGGCCATAGTACATGATGGTGTTGCTCTTGTTAAAGCAATGTGTCCTGATTCACAGCACAACAAACTATAGTTTCATTCTGTAATCCTCAGGCATTCTAATATGTTCTCAAATCCGAGAGAGAGTGAATCAGAAAGAGCTGGGCCTCGCGGGTCAGGAACCAGTTTGCAACAGATCACTCTGAAAGTAACCTTTTGGCCCTGTAATAAGTAACAAGTGCATCCTGCCAGTGGGAACATGATATTTGTCATCTTTCTGTTGTTCAAGCTGTTAGACTGTGTAGTCATCTAGTTCCAGAGTGGCTTGTTTGTTTAGTTGTATTTCTGTAGCATGAGTTCACACACAAGGCCTCATTGTGCAACACAAAACCAGCTCTCGAGACACAATGGGCTGGGACAGGGCTGTGTTAGATGTCAAAGTTGGTAACTGCAGAGTCTCCTGCTTCTTCAGAGGGATTGTTGTTCTGTGGTTTTATTGCAGGTGGTAACCTTTGATGCGGGAGGAGTGAGTGGCCATGCTAACCACGTCTCCCTTCACCGGGCGGTAAGGTACGTTGCTCTGCATGCTCCATTGCACGCCCCACTACAGTGCTACAGAGTGATCCTGGTGTCTGTGTGTGAGCAGAAAATCAACAATAGAGCCAAAAGCAGTATTAACTTCATTGTGTAACTGAGTGCCAGGCTGTGGGACACAGTACCATTAGAAGAAGCTCTCACAGCTCTGGAAATGACTTACAGCATCCTTTCTTATTCCATCTGCTGCTGCTTTGCCAGCCTCCCTTTCAGTGGGCCCTCTTTGCTCTTCATGTCCTCGATCCCAATAAAAGATGCCACAGATCACTTTGCACTTCTGGTCTGAGGAGAGTGTGTGAACAGCTGGTGCCTGAGCTGGTGGTAGTTGCACCATTGCTCCAGAGGATGCTGCTGTCCTGTCCAGGTGCCTGAATTTACCTCTGTGACCCAAGGACATCCCTATTTCCCGCTCTTCATGAGTCAGTTCGTTCCTTCACTGCTTTAGTCTTCACATTCTGAGAGCCTGTGTGTCTGTGCTGTGCTGTGGCAAGGCTGCTAGACAAAACCCACTTGTATTAAAATCACACACATTTTCTGGAGAGACAGCTACTGTATTTTATTTTAACCCTCTGCTCATTCAGACCTCATTATATCCCAGAGAGATCTCGTCCAGAGCTGCCACTGCCTTTCCTAGGCATGAGAAGAACTCTTTGCAAGTATATCTTGTATTTTTAGCACCCATTTGTTTTCTGAATCATCTCTGCAATTCAAATAACTCTCTGGCTCTCCTTGCTAACAACATCACAGTGATTTGCCTTTCTCACTTGCCAGAAAAGGCTGCAATGCCACAGAACCCATACCGTGACCTCTTGAGCAACTCTGGGAAGATGCTGAAAGTTTTTGATGCTATCTGATGGCTGGAATTCAGTGTTAGAGGGGGTCATGACTCTTCCCAGCAGCTTCTGAAATAGCCTGACAGAAGGGAAGGGGCTGGAGTTAAAGCAAGCAGCGTGTTTGTTTGGGCTGAGCAGGGAGATGCTTTCGGTGCAGTGTTATTGGAGGGGGGAGTGAGGAGCAGAGGTTGATGGCCGATGCTCACAGCAGTGGCACAGAGGGACTGGAGAGCTTCCAGCTGCCTGGACTCTGCTCGGTCACTCGCTGTACGGCCTGCAACTAGGAAAGGAGGGCAGGTTGCTCGGTTGTTTCATGTTCCCCTACTTCCTGAAAAGATTTGGAGAAAGCAAGCTAGCTGCTGAATTATGTATGAGGAAGTTCAGGAAAACTCTTGGTTTTGATGCCAGTTCTGCTGTTGTCTGATTTTGTGTCTGTGCAGAAATCACTTTCCCACCTTCACGCTTTAGGTTTCCTGTGTGTGCAGTGGAGGTGTTAACTCTCTTCTCCTCTCAGAGTATGTTACTGGGAAGTATTCATTATCTGCAAGCCCCCTGAACTCAGACCTTTGTGTTAGTCCTTAGCCTCCAGCAGAACATTGTCTGGGCTGATGAGATACGTGCTGATAGAGACACCCGAGTGTAAGCACCTCTCATTAACTAAGGGTTGGTTTGTGTCTCTTCCAGTCCTGAATCAGCAGAAATAAGCATGGTGGCTCAGTCGTCTGCATGTGATGGGAGTGATGCTGTGGTCACTGAAAGGTTAAGTTTATTTTTAGTGGCTTGCTTGCCCTCATTATTTTTCAGTTTGTGTCATGGAGGAAGTAGAGCGTGACTGCATCACTCCTGATTTGCAGTGCCCTGATGAGCTCTCACGTACTGGCTCTGGCTCGTAGAGGCGGCGCTGGGAGCCTACGCTGAGGCTGCTCACGCACCTCCCTGCCAGCAGGGCTTGCAAAGCAGCACTTACTGCCCCTGGGGCCCCGTGCTACACGGCAAGGAAAAGGCAAGTGAACTCTCCCCTCCAGGTATCGTGTGCAATGTATTTATTAACCATCTTTAAACACGGTCTGCAGGATTCTGCTTCCACTGTGGCTGTAAGTGGAAAGGATGAATGTGATCCTCGGCTCTTTTGGATGCTCCCAGTCTGTGGGAGAGAGATTTGTTTGTGCCCACTACCTAAAACTTATTTTCTGCAACAGCAGGGGTAGGAGAGGCCTTGTGACCCATCCCACACCACCTTGCTTCAGGAGATGCAAATTAATAGAACATGTTCAAGGAATGAAACAGTTCAGGAAGTGGTCATAGCTGAGCAGATTCCCAGTACTACCTGCCAAGAGCATAAATATCCTTTCCAGTGTCTGGAACAGAGGTTATGTTCAAAGGAGCAGGAACTATTCAGAAGAAATGTGCCCTTCCCCTTGCAGCAACCTTCCTCCTGACAGCTTGCCGGGTGTCCAGCTGCTGCTATGTGTCTAGGCTAGATCTGCAAGGAACTGTGAAATGCCAGGGTTTGAGGGTGGATTTGTTCTTCTGCAAGGGAAAAATAAGAAAAAACAGGATGGGAGAGGAACAGAAAATACTATTTGATTTCAGTCTCCCCTGGGAGTATTTCAGTTCCGGAAAAAAAGCCCAAACCTAGAAAATCCCACTGTAGCAAAGAAAGGAGAACTGGTAGCTCTGTTTCTTTCCCTGTCACCTTGATTTGGCAACACCATTCTCTCTTAACCCTGAAAACAGGAGCTTTCCCTGTAGCCAAGAGAGGCTGGATCATTTATACATGTCCACAAGGAAGAGCAGGTCTTGTGTGACATCAGTTACTTTACTCTCCTCTCAGCATTTAGCCAGTCCAGGGGCACTACAGTAATGAGCGTGGTAAATACTACGTGACAGGAATAGATGAGAACCTCTCTTTCCTGCACTTGGAAGTGAGTGTGTTTGCACTATCACCTGTAATATCGAGGTGGTTTAGTTTTGCATGAGTCATTGTGCATTCTGATTTTAAACAAGGTCTCTTGCCCAGTAGCCTGGCAAATGGGGGGCTGCTGGTTTTGTTGTTTGCTTGCTTTCTTAGGGTAGAGAGGAATGATCTTAGTGAAGGGGAGGAAGGACTGTACCACTTCTTTTCCTCAGTGAGCTATCAAACCCATTTCATCCCACCTAGAAAAGAAAGGAATAGTTCTTGTCTGCATAAGGCAGAGCAAACTGAGTGGAAAATAGGAGCTGCTATATTTAACCACTGTGCATTATGTTGTTATAGCAACTGCATCCATAAAACCTGTATCAATGATGCCATATAAAAAGCTACATCAAAGAATCATTAGCTGAACGTATTCTCATCAATTCCATTTGGAAAAACACCTCCCAGTCCTGCAGGATGTTTCTTAACATTCACCAACTCAGTGGTAGGTTGTAGAAGAGAATGAACAGAGGTAATATTTGGGAGCTTAGTGCTTTCTCACTCTTGAGTTGATTATGATGCAGCTTGAGTGCCACCGATGCCTTGTTGCACTTACATGTCCCAGCCTGACTATTGAATGCCCCATTTATAAATGCCGTGGGACATAGCATTGTGTGGAGGGGTTGCACTGAGGCTCCCTGAAGAGAGGATTGATTAAATGCCAGTTTCACATAAGTATACAGAAACAATGAGCACTGCACTGTCCAGCCAAACCCCACAGACTCACTGGGTACAGTTCTCAAAAGCCACCAACTGCATTACACCCCAACAAAGCACAATTGTGCCGAATTTCCAAGGCCAGGTCTTTAAGGATGTGTTGAGCAGGGAAGAAGCTGGGTGTTGGGTGTTTAGCTTGATGATAGTGGATGGTGTCCCATCTGCCATTTTTATTTGATGGACTCTTACAGTGTGGGCCAGAATGGGGCTCTGATCTCTCCTTTTCAGCATCTGCATCCCTTGCATTTCAAACAAGTGGCATCTCATTTGTGATTTTTAATCAGGGTACTGTATTGTATTTCTCTTGCCTTTTCCCAGAAAATCCTTTTTTTCAAAACTGGTTATTATTTGCTCTGTCTTGGAAAAGGATTTCCTGTGTCACCAGTGTGTTTACTGGGATTGTTTAGCCCCTGCTGGGGTTCTAGGTTCCCTGCAAAATAAAGAAGAGAGTTGAAGACTAACAGATTCCAGTGCCTTATGTTTCAGCCTAACCTTTCACAGTCCATCTCACTTCCAGTGTTTTGTTTTACTGCTCCTGAATGTCCCAGAGGGAAGTTATGAGTGGTGGCTGTGATTGCACCCAGACTGCCACCTAAGGTCAAGACAGAATTGTCCTCCTCTGTTTACCCTTTGAGACTGTCCCTTCCCCTCAGAGGGGGGACTCTGCCCCGTGCCTGGCATATATCCCATAGCTGAGTATGTTGCTCTAGATTTTCTCTCTTTCCTTCAGCCCTGTTCCCTCCTTCCTTAATTTGACTAAGTTCATTCATCCCCGTGCCCTTCCATGATACTGTGGAGAGCCGTTAGGATAAAGTTGAGTTCAGGGCACCAGCACTGCAGGGATTCCCCCTCCAAGACATTTATTTTTTTGAAAGAAACAGCCTCAAGGAACATCCTTCCCAGCCTCAGTAGGCTGTTAGCAGCCTGAGTGGAGCAGTGACACTGCACATTCTTCTCCAGACAATGCAGGGACCAAATGCACAAAGCTACAGAGCAGCTCTGTCAACTGGAAGATCTCTGAATCAACACCTTTTTTTTCTGACTGGCAGAACCATCTTTTGCCAGTGCCATACGTGTGAGTACAGAGTGTCTGAATAGTGTTTTACAGACTGCCTGTTGCTACATGGTGTAGTTCAGAGTGCTTGGAAACTGAGCCAGAAAGTCCGGTTAGGGAGGGAGGAGGCCTTCCAGATAGCAAACATTCAACATCTGGCAAGTATATCCTTCTAATGTCTCTGTGATTCCTTGGAGACTGGCTGTTCTTCTTCCTTCACATCTGTTTCATCAGATTAATTGGGCAGATCAGAGTTTAGAATCCTAAATGGAGCCCCAACACATCTTTAAGACATCCATTCTTTGCCATGCTCTTCAAAATTGTATTTCCCTAGTGCTTTACAGCATCCAGCACAGTCAGTTCAGTGAAGGGTTTTGCCTTTGGCACAGGAGACTACTTGGAGATTGAAGTCATTGATTGCAATGAACAGCTTCCAATCAAACAGAACATCACCAAAACTGTGATCCACCCACGAGGGCGTCAGCCCTGCTTCTGCCCCAGAGGAGTTCTGTGTTCCCCAGGACTGAAGATTCAGCTCCATCTTGTCTTGTTCCATCTTGCCATCATGGGGAGGTATCAGTGGCCAGTGCCTCTAGGGGCTAGCTCACTCACTTTGCTGACCTCTTTCCCTGAGGGTGACTGACTGAAGACAGGGAATTCGGAAGCAAGCTCAGTCCTGCAGTTTGAGGGATGAGACCACTTCAGTTTTTCTGGTGAGCAGATGTAGCTGCCAGCTACAGGCAGCAATAGCTTTCAAAGCAGCTGGTCCTTGAGGAAGGAATCAGGGCTGAGTCCTTGCAGTTCAGAAATGGTGTGTGCCTTCAGATGTCTCACAGCCTTTGGAAGTTCTTTGTTGCAGGGGGTCTTGCTTTCCTTCAGATGCCCTTCTGAACCTACTGCAGAGGTTCTCATAAGGAGGGTGCAGTGCACGGTGCCCTGTAATCAGCTGGCCTCTGGCACTAGGTGGGTGGGAACAAGCCACCTTAGGTCACTTTATGTTTAAAAAGAATTTATAAAAACCCAGTCTGGAAAAAAAAAACAGAAAAAAAACAACGTAAAACAAACACATGGAAAAAGCTCCTGAAAAAAAGAGCCTGTTTGTGTTTGACTTTTTAAGATTTTATGCCAAACTTTTTCATTTCACTCAAACCACAGCAAGTCCAATCTATAAAACAACATTCCCAAAATGGCAACAACAGAGAGATGCAACCTCTCCCCTACTTGGAAGAGTCCCATGGAGACAACTCCAGCAGGGTGGAGATGGGAATGAGAAGATTGATTTTGGGAGAGGATTAGCAAGTTTTATGAATGTGTGCAGGAGGTAGAGTTTTGTGTTTCTCTCCTTCTCTGCAGCCACAGTTCATTGCCATCTCCTGCCTGAGAAACAGAAAGGAGCAGGGCTGCAGTTCCTCTGCAGCATTACATCTGGGCGGAGCCATTCCCACAGCTCTGCGCTGAGCCTTGCTGAGCACTGAAGCACTTGGCTCAGGACAAAAAGGATGAGGAGAGAATCAGTTTCTTCATGCCTGGAAGCAGCTTTGAGGACCTTCCAGTAACAGAAATGCAGCTTGTGTCTCCCTGAACCTTTCTACAAGCACAAGCTCCTTAATTTGCTGCTGAATCAAACTTTTCTCCCCTGCTGAGGATGCTCTCTGCTCCTGCTGTAGCGTTTCCGTCTGAACTTGATCTCTCCTCACTCCTGTTTCTAGTGCCCAGGAATGTTTGTTATTAGTTCACTCCTGGAGCAGCTCTTCACATCCTTTAATTTGCTGTCAGTTCATGCTTTGAAGGTGCCTCTATGGCAGAGCAGCTCACTCAGACACTTCAAACAGCCACATTTCACCACCACTGGATGCTTTATCTCCTTTATCTCCCCAAGCTTGCTTTAAGAAGCTCCCACCCTGCTAGCTTTCTTAAGTGCTGAATCACTTCTTTGGGTGGCCAGAGTCTAGCTGTGGGATAAGAAACCTCGGGCAGAAGAGCAGAGCAGACATGAACAGAGTGACTAAACCTCCCGCCTCAAAAAAAGTTGCTGGTAATGTTTACAAGGCAACATTTAACAATCTTTGTCAGAACAGTAGCACTTCGAGTAGTGGGGTAGAAGGTGGCCAAGCCAGTAATACAAGACTATTGTTTAGCAGAAAATGATATTACTTGCAGATCTTTGGCCCTGGAGATGAGACCATTGGCAGAAGAATCTGTTTAAGGCATATGTCTTCTGAACGGCATTTGAGTTCTGCCACGACCTGCATTTCTGGCTTGACTTTTGCTTTGAATTGCTCTGGATATTCATTACTCCATGCTTCCTATTTTGTCTACACCTGTGTAGCTAATCCTTTTCCTTGAACTTAACCAGTAGCCAGAGATAATCCTGCTTTGAAAGTGACTGGAGAAACATAACACTTTACATATAATGCATGTTTTATCCCGGTTGATTTACACATGAACTGTCACATTGTCCTTTGTTAAATACACCACTATGAGATGATAACAATCTTTTAAATATTACACAGGGTTAAATAACTTTTCTCTTTTTTTTTATTTCCTTTTGGCAAATGTT
>VWZY01008421.1:422048-433407 GCA_013399075.1 Chloroceryle aenea
GGAAGAGCAGGCCTGGGTGTGGGACAGCTCTGAGTGCCATCTGCTGGAAACCTGCTTCCTCCCATCCCTGCTCTGGGCCAAATCTGGAGTCAGAGCAAATGGTGATGTGAGCACGAGTGCTCTGAAGCCATGAAACACAGGCTAGAGCAGGAAAAACGAGAGAATTAGAAAGGAATTGAAGCTAATACCCTCTGATGCCTTCACCAGATCAGGATCATTTGCTTACAGTTCTTGATGGAAGTACCATTGCTGTTCACATCTGTGCTTGTCTCCTCAGTCTGTTTCCAAGGGAGGTATTTTTGCTACAGAGACTTCCCAGGACAAAGTTGTGAAGGGATCAGAGTCTTAGTGAGCAAAAAGTCAGAGCAGCTTCTCAAATCTCCCAGTGCCAGCATGGGTTAGAAAGAAGCTGGTCCCCAAACAGGAGCTGTGCTGAGACCATATCTCTGGTCAGCAGACACAGGGCTTTAAAGAGCCACTGCTCTCAGAGGTGAATAACCTTTGGCAGCCTCTTGCAGTTTCCCTTAGTGCAACATGAGAAGTTGGAGAGCGAGTTGGATTTATGGAGCTTATCTGTGCTGTGTCCCAGCAGCCAGGATGAGGAAAGTAATGGCAGAACTGTGTGGGGAATGAGGCTTCCCACTGCCTGACCTGTGCATCCAGTGTTGCTCCTGAACTTTCTGATAAGATTAGCCATTGTACACGTGTGTGTGTGTCAAGAGAAGAGGGTTGGTTCGGCGTACAGAGTTCATGCCTGTAACATCAGGATTTGAATACCTTCACGGAGTGTTTACCTCAGGTATCTCTTCATTCACAGGTACCTGCATTCGGCGCGGAAGTTACCTGAAGGTATGTGACCTTACACACCCACGGCCCTGCAGGCATTAGGCAATAGTTTACCTGACTGTCCTGTCCAGGGTTTCCTCTGCCCAACTCACCCCTGTTTGCAATGCAAATGAAACCCACAGCTGAACTCTTCCTTGCCCTTTTATCTCCCTGCAGTTTTTTACCAGCTCAGGCTTCTCTATGATCACTTTTCTGCCCTTTGGGGGTCATTCTGTCTTGGTGGTGGGATTCAGGGTCTGGCGTGTGCCACTTGCTACCTTGTGTGAATGAGTGCTATCTCCAGGTCTCTCAGCTGTCTCAGGTTTTGGTCACATCTTACTTATAAGCCTTTTCTTTTTTTGTGATGAGGGCCTTGGAAGCCAGTAACAAGTCACACAAAAATGGTTGCATGGACCAAGCTAAGCTTCCATCAAAACTGGCACTGGCACAGCAGATTGTTGGAGTGGCATTTTTCACCTGTAAATGAGCAAGTATCTCTGAGAAACTCTGTACAAGCAGGGAAAAGAAAGAAACAAAGTATAAAGCAGATTCTGACCCCCTTTTCTAGCTGTTGTCCCAGAGCAGATCTGCAGCCTTTATCTCTAGCAAACAGTGCCTGACTCAGGGACAAATTTGTGAAACCAGTTTAAGCACAAAGCTGTCAGCTGTTCAGACAGAGCATAGGAAGGTGGCTCAAACCAGGCCCACCCAGTCAACCTCCTGCTCCCTCAGCAGTCATCCAGACTGTGTTTCTTTAATGCTAATTCCCAAATCATTGTAGGATTTGAATGTGTCACAGCAAATCAGGTTTAATTCCCTGCTAGCAGCAAGTTGCAGACCAAAATCTGATGGAGAGAGCATGAGCCAAGATGGCAGAAGGCCCTTTAACTGAGTTCTGACTTGTCTCTTCAATTCCCCCATTCTTTCCTAAAACCTTTTATTTGTTCATCTTTGGGATGCATCAAAGAGCTCTGTGTGTGCTGTGCGCAGCACAAAGAACAAGGAACTGCAGTGGTAGATGTCAGGCCTCGTGTAGGCTGAACCACCTTCATGTGCTGCTCATGCAGGTCTGTTGGGCACCCTGTGGTCCTGAATACGGGCTGTGCCTCAGATTGGTTCAGGTTTGAGACAGACCCATGTACAGACAACATTTCCATTTCTCTAGCAGCATCAAGAGACTCCTGAAGCTATGTGAAAGCCTTGCTGCTCTGATTACATCACATCTGACATGACCTACAAACACCAAAGGAACGGGGAGCTCCCATGCTGCTGCTTACGCTAAGCCTTTCCAAATATAGTTCCAGTCTCATTGAAATTCCCAGTATTTATAATTCGATCTGGCAGGCGTGCAGGGCTGTGCATCAGAGGGGCTTAATGAAACAAGAGTGATGCTGGGACTGGGGCTGTCTGGATAGAGCTGAAAGGCGTGTTCAGGCCACGGAAATGTGCTGCTGTCCTGTTGGTAAGAGGGAACTATTTGTGGGTGAGCCTGTGTAAGCCCATGTGATCAGGGAATCCACAGAAAATCTCTCTGCAAATGCAAAAGCCAGCTAAGCCTTGCACTGCCTCAGTGATATGCAAATGAGCACCCTAAATATCCTGCTTTGCTTTCTAATGCCTTTAGCCAGCATAAACACAACAGGCTTTTTATAATCTGCAATCAAGTTCTCCAGCCCAGCACAAGCACACAGGCTTGTTTCTAGAAGCCGAGTCGGCGGCTGGATACGCACCTACCCCTACTGCTGGCCCCAGCCAGCTCGAACCAGCACTCTTCCAAAAGAACTGATGTGCTACCATCTGTCAGGAGCAGCGCGAGCCTTCAGCACACAGAGAGCTGCTAGTAACCTTCTCATTGTAGGCATGCTTGCTGCATAAGTGATTTGAAAGTAGAAAGGCAAGCCGAAGGGGCTGTGGGCTCCACGCACTTCTATTCTAGGCCTAATCCACTAGCTATATTGATCTTGCCCTTTCTGCCAGCCTAGAGAGGTTGTATTACACTGTTAATCCCATCCTGCCCAGGTCACAGTCACAACAGGCTCTGAAAAGCTTCACCTGCTGGTGTCACAGGAGTAGACTCATCAATGGCAGCATTTCTCTTACCCTGCTTGGCAGGGAGCGGCCTGTTTCTCTGAACCCTTTTCCATCTCTCCCTGGACTGTACATTCTTTCCCTGCTTCATCTCATCTCACGTTCCCATGCGGAGCAGCCTTTGCTGTCAGCATGTTGAGATCTTTGTCATATCTCTAACACAGAAGACTCGCAGTGCCCTTCATTTTGTGAGGCTCGAATGCTATTGCTTTGCCTGATCTGACCAAAGAGGGCCCAGGAGGTCAGGCTGATCAATACTGAAATCACTTGCAGTTGTTTTGAGCCCTTATTGCTGAGCTTTGGGCAACAAAAGGGTGGAATTGCCGCATGAATTAATATTTCTTAGGTAAAAATCCAGCAGGCTTCAGAGACTGGTGGTGGGTAACCCTACACCAGGCCTCGCTTCCCATCCTGCAAGTAGGAATTCACGGGGCATTGCCGGGGTTCATTAACAACCATCCAGGAAAGGAAAGACCCACTGCCATTGCTCTACGTCTGTTCTAGCCCTGTCTCCCCAGTAAGCCCCAAAAAGCAAACAGGTGGCCAGTGGGAATGCTGACTACAAGGGCAAGGGGATCCATGTCTGTTCCTTTCCTCTGCGGTGCCACAGTGCAGCACCGTACCAACTCCTCTGAAACCCCCCGCTGACAATCAGACTGGGCCTGCTGAGCAGCCCGGAGGCTCTGCGGAGACGGGAGGAAGACTGGTTCCCCTACTCATGTCACATCACAAGTTTGCTTCCAGGTTTGCTACTTGGAAACAAGCAGTGTCTTCAGGGAAAGTAAAAGTGGTGTCAGGGCACTTCTGCGTGCAACTGCAACGCTTGTCACTGCAGAGCAGGCTTTGCAATAACGAGCTGAAAACTTCCNCGGTGAGCGAGGTGGGGGCTCAGGCTCGCAGTCAGGAAGTGGCCCGGGCCACGCTGGTCACCCAGCTGCCTGCATTCCCGCACGTCGAGGGACTCACCGCAGGGAGCTTGGCAGAGCCCTCGCTCCTTCCAGATGGCATCGGGCAGCTGCTGCTCTGCGGGGCTGGGCACGATGACCTTGCGAGGGGTGGGCGGCGGAGGCTGCAGGAGGACGGCAGTAGGGACACGGTGCTGACGTAGTTGGGACTGGAAGGCCTTCAGGGCAGAGGGGTGCCAGAGGTGACCCTAAGCTGGGCAGCCTGGGCAAGGCGCTGCCGGTGGGTCCCGGCTCCCTCGGCAGCTGGCGGACACCGCCATCTCCCGGCAGCTCCTGGCAGGCTGGGCCTNNNNCAGCTCCTGGCAGGCTGGGCCTGCAGCAGGTGTCCAGGACTTTCAGGAGGGCTTTTCCTCCAGCTCCTGGCACAGCACAGACTCGTGTCAGTCATTGAATGGAAGTGCCGGTGATTTCTCTGGTGGCCTCTGACCCTGCTCATTGCTCCCCACGACAGGAGAAAAATACTCCTTTGAGTGCACTGTCCAGCCTGCTGGTGAAACACATTCACCGTAAGAGCAATGAGTTTTACTTTCCTATCTCGTGTGGTAGAGACTAGGCTGAAGGAGCTACCAAATGTCCAAAGTCGGGAAGTTAGCATCAGGTTGACTGTTCAGATCCTTTTGGGATGAGATTCCTGAGCAGATCTGCATAGAGGGCTCCCAGCAGAACACCATCACCTCTCTCACAGAAACCCACCTTGTGTAGTTACTCCTTTAGGAAAAGATGTTTGCTTCTGCCTCTATCCCGGAGAATCTTTTCCCTTAGGAGGACACAAGTCCTGCTTACATTTTAGAACCAAGAAGTATTTGAGCACCACCAGTTTGCGTTGTGCTCAGGACGTGACAGCTGAAGCAGTGTTAGGCATGAGCACAGGCTCCACACGCTGCAGTGGTCCATTAGGCAGCCTTTGTGGCAAGTCAGTGTTGTTCTTTGTTGTCTCCTTTGTATAATTTCACAGTTTAAGGGCACACTGAAGAAAATCTCCTTGCAAATCTGATTGTGCATCTGACCACCTGTGTAAACTGTGACTGCAGCCTCTTCTGTCCAACTTCAGTACAGTGTCTGAAGTGTGGAGCATAATCACAGCAGCTTCCAAGTCCTAAGAAATCCCAGAGCAGCTCCCATGAGAGCTACAGGCTCTTAATGGGACCATCAGTAGCTCTGAGCTCATCAGTGAAGACAATTGAGCCGTGGTAAAAAAAAATAGCAATTAACTTTTGAGTTCAAAGGGCTCTTTAAAACGGAAAGAAAGAAAAATAAATAAAAAAATCCACACCAGTAGAATCTACACAAATCTTTATCACAAATATCTGAGCAATGAATTCCAGAACTCTGTTAAGGTGTAGCTGCCTGCCTGAGTTAATATTTGGTACAGTCATTCCTGAATCATGTAAATAGTTCTTTCTGCAGCTAAGAATTGAAGCAGAAAGAGGACATTTCATTTTTGTAGCTGAAGCAGAGACTGCTGGTTTAAATTTGCATTGTATGATGTAGTGCCAGCATTCAGAGAGCAATCTGTGCTTTTTCCTTTGACTCTAACTATGTAGGAATTACTTAAAACTTTAAGGAAAAAAAACCAACAAACTAAAACCCTTTGGTATTCAGAGCAAGCTTTGCTTTCCACAGACCACATACAGAACAAAAACCAATACAAATGGTCACAGACACGCACTGGGCACAAAGATACCCTGCTGGAAGCATGAGTAGAAGTTTCTCCCCTTTTACACAAGAAGAATCCCCATGGCCAGCAGTACAGGGGAGCCTGCAAAGACCTGCTGAGCCTGGTGAGATGGGCACCTTACAGGGATACCACTGGTTGGAAGTATTTATCCTCTTTCTCTGCCCAGGGTGCCGCGTGCTCGTGCTTGAATCGGTGAATCTCTTCCGGAAGTACATCTCCATCCTGGATGTCCCTGTGTCCTGCCTCCTGCCCAGAGATGCCCTCTTCATACTCAGCGAGGAGGAGACGGAACAAGCCAGGGTGAGCTGCGTGGTACCTGCTTAACCTGTTTGAATAGCTCATCATCAGTGTGAACATTTTAGTTGGTGTCATATTCACAGAGAGCTTCATAAATAATCATCGACATGGATTGTAAATGTCACTAATGAAGGATCTAATGATTTGTAAAACATGAACAGAGAAGATGGGTTGTTTCATGTGCAGTGTGGGTAACGGGACAGGGCTGGGCAGATTCTCAGCTCAGAGAACTTCAGTGGTCACAGTGCACAGTTTTATGCCATGTTCAGGATGTAGGATGTATTTCAAAGGAGGCTGGATCCAACATAATACTCTGAACTTGTGGGTGGCCTCTCAAAGAATGGCATGACTGCATGCCAGGAACAGCATCCTTGGATCACAGCTCTGACTAAAGATGGAGACAACTTGTGAACTCTTTACAAGTTCCCTGCTCTACTGTGAGATTTTTAACTATTTTGCTGCATGAGATCTCACACACTTAGTCCACAGTCCTCTAGATCAGAATCTGATTAGCTCCCCTTCCATAGCATGAAGATATTTGGCCAGCAAACAGTCCTGTTAATCCACAGATTACAGAACTTTCCTGCTTTTGAGGCTGCTAAAAGATAGGATTACGTATGAAAACTGCTCTGATAAAGGTGGTGTTATTCTCTTGTGCTTTCTGTTTCTGAAACCTGACCTTTCTCAGCTGGTGCACTATAAATAAATGAAGTTTCAGCTGGCAATGGATGATCGGAAGCAGCATGCAAAGTGTTCTCAGATGCACACCTATCAGGTTTCTGCTTCCCCAGCATGTGAACACCAGGCATGAGATCACATAGGGAGGGGTTATATGTGACAAAGAATCTGTCACAGCACCAACAGCTGCTGATAATGTCCCTTCTTGCAGGACCCCTCTGACAGTAGGCAGCACACCACCAGTGACATGGGGACAGACCGGCCTCTCCCTGCCCTTTAGGCCCTTACTCTATGGGCAGCCTTCTACCTCCCACTGCTTCTTCCCTTCTCACTGAAAACAGGCTGTCCTAGAAACTGGCAGTGGACCTCAGAGAAGACCAGGAAACTGCCCTTGCATTGGGTCCAGAAGGTTCTTGTAATGATTTCTCAACTATGTTTCCTTCTAGAGAGCCATGCGGTGTCATCGCAGCCAGCTCCTCTGGTTTCGCCACATGTATCTGCTGTTCTCTCGTTACATGGTGATCAATTCCCTCCGCCTGCTGTGAAAGAGACATTGCTCACAACTTCAGGAGTAAAAGAACAAGTGAAAAACAACCACACCAGGCCCAGGACTAAAACGCACACGTTACATGCTCCAGAGGACAGAATTCTCTTTGTGTACCATTCTTTCAGCCTGCAGAAACCAGGCTGTATCAACTTCCTTCCGAGATCTCATTGCCCGATACGTTGAGATGAACAGCTGCTCTATTTTCTCACTGTAGAAACTTAAATTGGATAAGAAATTTGGATTAACCCCATTAGGAGTCAAATACAGGAGTATTCTGCATTAGAGAAGATATGGCACTAACTGTTTTTCCCCAGGATACAGCTGCGAGGACTGCTTGGCAGCCCTCTTTTGGTGCTTTTGTAAAATCCAGGTATCAGGAGTAACTTCTCAAAGATCATGGATCTCCACAGAGAAAACCAGAACCACAAGACCTGTCTTATTCAGTCAGAACTCTAAAAAGCCAAAGCTTATGAATAAAACATCAGAAATCACACAAATTTCTCTAATTGCACTGATCTTTGCTGCCACTGCTGCTTCTTCTGTACACATTGTGTTGCAGGCTCCACCTCTGCACAGTGTCCCTCATGAAACACAAGCATTTCTTCTTGCTTCAGAACATGGGGCTTGGGATTGACTCACAGGAGTCTCAACAGGACACAAGAATGAGGTGCACGGCCCCAGACTGTAACAGTCTTTTATAGAACACATGCAGAGAGAAAAGTTGCAAGAGATGTTTCAAAAGCTGTTCCACTTATGTAAAAGAGGAGTGCAAGTGTTAAACATCCGCCCCCTTTATATTTAAAGGTGAGTGAAGCAGCTTTCAGTGGTTTCATTTCTTAGCCTACACAGAGATTTTACTAGTGATTTGGGTTTCTGTGGCCTCTTGGTGGGGCAAAGTCCTACTCAACATTTCTGTAGGCCTTTTGCACTCCTTCATGTGGGCTCACATCTCTCCTAGATCTACACAACTGGTCCTGGCAGAGTCAAGATCAGAGCCTAAAGTGCCAGATCCTGATCTGCTGCTGTGACCACATCCTCCTCCTGAAAACAACAACTGAGTTCCTGGTTGTACTGAAGTAGTGTCCATTGTTTTAAGAGCATGACAGTGTTGAACTCTGTTCCCTGGCCATGAGTCAGTGCCTAAACATATGCCTGCTCAGCCTTAAAACCATGAGCAAGTCCAGGCTTAAGCAAAACAGTACTTAATCACATGAGAAACTTCAGTGGCCCCTCTCTTGAATACATCTAAGCACTCCTGTAAATGCTTTACTGAACTTGAGCCTATGCTGTACTGAACTTGAGCCTGTTGAGCTCTTTCAAATCCCCTTTAATTTCAAATCCATGGTCAAGTCACTGAAGTGAATAGAAAATAAAACCCCCAAAGACCAATGTTAAATTAGTAAATTAGCATTACATCCTAAGCGAGAGATTATCTTATACAGGACATTTTTATAAGGCAGACTTGAAATGCAGGAAAGATCCATACAAGCAAAGAGAGGATTTTTATTCTTTTTTTTTTTTTTTTCCCTTTTTTTTTGTCCTTGCTCTGTTTATTATGATTTAAACTTCAGCACAACTAAGGGCAAAGTACCAAAATAGCAGCCCTGGGGTGGCTTATGGAGCAGAAGGAGTTTGAAAACTGAAAGTCACAAATGAGTGGGACAGACAGCATAGAAAGATTTATTTAAGAAACAGAGAACAGATACCAATAATGTCGAGAATGATTTTTCCAGCCATCATTCAAGAAAGCCCAGACTGTAATTCCATGGCAGTGCTCCACGTTTAGCTGCTGGAAGGGTGTGTCAGGGTTTTGACATGTCTCTGATGGTCTTATGTTCCTTCACTGCCTTCTCCCATTCCTTGCCATTGATGTCCTCTGTAACAATGGTCTGCACGGTGCCATCATCTAGGCAGTGGGGAGCTATTCCTGAAGAAAGACAGAGTACAGAGAAACCTGCTTTTCACAGATAAAGTGTGGGAGGTGCCTGCACCACTCTGTGGATGGGGCATCTCAGGGACTGGTCCATTCTCAGCCCAGCTATTCCTGTAAGGCTGAGGAGCTTGGATGAGAAACCAGTCATGGGCAGAAGCCCACACATCATAAGTAAGATGGTTTCTTATGCAGGAGCTGCAGGTTCAGACTGCAGTTCCAGATGTTTAGCACTTAGGAATAAACTCCTAAGACATGTTAGCATCCAGTGGAATCTTTAATCCGAGGTGTGCTTGATGGTTAGCTTTGGTTACTACAGCATACTCTTTCTACCTACCATAGCCATCTGGATTAGAACGAGGAGTATAAAAGCTCTGTACACCACAGGTCTTGCAGAATGTGTGCTGGGCACAGTGTGTGTTGAAGGTGTACGTTGTCAAATTATCAGCACCCTAAGCAAATGAAAAGCAATGTAAATTCTCTACATAAATAGATAGTTACTTTCTATCAGCCTGTACCTAAGAAATGTGTAAGATTTAAAATACCACCTTTATGCCTTTACTTGAGATACAAGTTCTGCATTCAAGCTTCTTCCTGAGCCCGTGTTTTGTAGATACACGTGTCCATCCCAGTCAAGCCTGAGCCTGACAAGAGCTCTAATGTCACCTCACTAAATAGGATGCACTAACACAGACCAGACAACATAAAAATCAGCCATTTCCCCCAACCAGCCATAGACAAACTGGCTGCTACTTTGAGTGTAACACTGAGTATAAACTGCTCGTGTTCATGGCCATGCTCTTAACCGTGTTCTTACTCTACCTTCAGCAGCTTGAAACGCGACGCTGGGACAATGAAGTGCCTGTTCTGTTTCTTTGTGCAAATGCTGCAACTGTAAAAGAAAAAGCAATGGACAGGTTGTAGCACAGCAATCGCAGGACCTCCTGACAACAGAAATCCCACTGACAAATGAAATGGCTCCTGGCTGGCATCACACAGGTAAGCAGCAAAGGTGGACTCGTGACGTTGTAGTTTGAAGTGCATGTGGTTAGAGATGTAATGTTCACTTGAGAATCATAGGATGCTTTTGGTTGGAAGGGACCTTAAAGATCCTCCAGTTCCAATCCCCCTGCCATGGGCAGGGACACCTCCCACGAGAGCAGGCTGCTCAAGGCGCTGTGCAAGCTGGCCTTGAATACTTCCAGAAGTCCAAGAAAGGGATTGATGTGCTTGGAGCACACTGCACCCAGAGGAAACATAAAGTGGATGCCTGAGCACCTGTACTCACTACATCTGACATTGCCTGCACGAGACCTGAAGTCCTGCCCAAAGAAATGGCTCTTGACTGGAAAAGCATACGAGCTTATAATTCATATATGAGAATAGGAAAAAAAACCAAACCACAACTCACTTGCAGTTAAAAACATGCAAATCTGTTGAAGCCCAGACCTCAAAGCGGACAGCTCCGCAGTGACAGCCTCCCGTGTGTTTGACCAAACCTCTGTATTCACTGGAGAGAGAAACAAGAGAGGTTTTGTGATTGTAGTTCTGGGCTGGGATTTTTTTTGGTCAAGAAAACAGCAAGGCTATAACTACACTATTCAGTTCTACTTTGAGCCATTGCAGAACACCAGAAAACGTATCCACTCAAATGTGTTTTAAGGAAATGTGCGAGAGTGAGGCAGGGAATGGCTTTTGTCCTCTGCAGCAACTGCTTTTCTGGTTTAATTAAAATGAAATGAAAGAAGAGCAGCAGTTGAAGTACACTCTGCATGCACCACGGACCACACGCTCCCCTGACACGGTCCATGCCGTGCACAAGGGTACACAGAAATGAGACAACTCTCCTTGGAACGAGGAACTGAATTTTCCCACAATTTTCCCATAGCTGCTCCAGCGCTGCCAATATTCCTCCATTTAAGAGCTGGAAAAAGCAGAAGCAAGTGGATTCTACGTATTTCAAATGCATTTTATTTTGTATTGTAACTGCAGAGGAACGTCGTGATCAAGGAATTTCTGAGCTTGTGCTTCTCCCTCTCCCCTTGGACGCCTCCATAGCAACAGGGCAGAATCACCGTGCTCGGTCAAATGCCAGATGCAAAGGAAAAACGTTTTCCTTTCAGCTTTTCACTCCCACGGATAGTTACCGATTACAGCCCAGTGACGATGTGCTGCTGTTCTCTGGAAAGAGCGAGCACAGGAAATGGGTGGAGATTCAGAAACCGAGCCTCACAGATCCCGCACGATGCCCCCAAGGGCATTTTTGGTGGGAAAGCCCAAAACCACTGGAAGCTTTAGCATGAAAAGCCACTTTCCCCGCGCTGCGTGCAGGGGACACCCGCTCCAGCCCC
>VWZY01008421.1:442941-477465 GCA_013399075.1 Chloroceryle aenea
CGGGCTTGGGTTTCTTTCTCACATGGTCACAGAATGCCAATATCTGGGGGGTTCGGTAGAATTCTGGGTTGTCTCCTGGGTGGGCTCAGTTGAGGGTGGGCTTGCTTCTGTGTGGGGAGAGTTCCTAAATTGGGGGGAGTTAAATGCCCCAGCAGGTGAGGCTGAAATGGTTTGGGTCAAATGCAGTGGCAGGTCTTCAGAGATAGATGTGCTGTGATCATCCCTGTGCCCTTGCACAGATGCTTTGCCACACTACAAGGACAGGAGCTTTCAGTGGCACATGGTTGAATTTTGACAGCTCCTTACCGTGAAAGGGGAGCCCTGGCATCCCCTGTGTGTGTGTGTGCAGGGTGGTTGTGCTGGTGCACTATTGTTTTTTTACTGGTAATGCTGTGGTAACCTTACTAGGGCTGCCTCCTTGCCATGGAGGCAGCTGTGGCCAAATCTGTACACTCTCTGCGTAGAAGGCTGCCCAGGAGTCAAGTTCATGTGGCTTTGATGGTTGGTTGGGGGTTGTTTTTGTATGTGGGGTGTGTTTTTTTGGCTGCAGCACTTGCTCCCCTGTCTACTGCACAGGCGTGTGGCAGCAGAAAGGCAGAGTTGTGTAACCAAGTGCTGTTCCTGCCAGAGGGGTACTCTCCTTAGGTTGAATGGGCCTGCAAGTGTTTCCTATTTTTTTCTGCCTTTGGCAGCTCAGCCACTTGGCCAATTTGCTTTTCCCGGTTTAGCCACCTCGGTGGGTTGTGCAGGAGAGTGGCTGTGGAGACTCCTTTCTTGGAGATACTGAAAAGCCACCGGGTGCTGGTTGAGCAGGGAGCAGTCTGCACAAGATGACCCCTAGAGGTGCCTTCCAACCCTGACTGCTCTGTTGCTGTCACTTCTGGCAGATGTCCAGCAGCCCTGCTCCCTCCATAAACTCTGAGTAACTTATAGCCTGGAGGAATTAGAGCACTGAGTAAATTCACATTGCTCAGGGTTTCTTTCTGCTGCTGATTTGCTCCGTGGTAAAACCAGCTGCTTTATTTTCTGTGGCTCATAATTGAGAGATGTCCTGTCCCAAGCTGTGCCAAGGAAGCTGTGCTGTGTGGTGACAGTAACAGTCGCCGACTGGGCGGATCGGTGTGGCCTGCAGGTACAGTTTGCTGCTTTTCAGATAGGAGCCTGTGAACAGCTGGTAGCCTTCCTGCAGAGCTGGTCACTGAACAAGAACCACTCAGTGCAGAATTGTTGCTGAACGGTTGTGTGGTGCCCAGGCTCACGAGGCCACGTTAGGTGCCATCTTCGGGGTTTGGAGGTCCGTAAGTGGAGCCACATGTGGAGCCGGGCATTGCACCTGAGGTAATAAGCTGTGGGGAGAGAGGGGGAAGGTTTGGGCATTTTGTAGTTCCAGAGAACAGCTCAGGCCTGGTTTAAACAGCCCTGGTTGGTGGTGAACGTGGACATGCCCAGACTCTAGTGATGCCGCGGGGCACTTGCCCCATGGACTTCAGCTTCTCGTATAGGAGGAGCTGTCTTCTGGAGGCTCTGACCCCCCAGCACACGGGTGGGGTGGCAGCAGTCACTAGCTGGAAGAAATGGCTGCGAGGGATGTCTTTGTTAGTACAGTAAAACCTTTGCAATTTATCTTCAGTAATATAAATCAGGGGAACCATATTGCATCGGTTTTAGCCAGAATCTATATCCTGTGAAAACAGAATAATCCTAACGCTCCCACCATGATGAGATTCTGCTGCAAAGCTGAGTTTTGTGACTGGCCTTGGGTTTTTTTCTTGTAGCTTCAGTTAATTTCTAGTCTGTTCTCCATATAAAACAAACAAAAAATCTGAGATTTCAGCAGCTTTTTACTTAAAAAAACAAAACCAACCCCAACAACAACCAAAAAAAACCCCACCCAAAGAAACCCACAGCCCAACGAAAAAAATCCCTTTAAGATGACAGAAGAGACAACCCCGTTATACTGGGTCTGAGATACGTTTAGCAGTTTGCTCTGTCAGTAGCTGCCCCAAAGCATGATCCTATAGGGAAAGTGGCATCAACATGGGCAATGCCTCAGTATTTTTGCACTTTTGTCCACAGTTCCAGAGGCATCGTGTAGCAGCTGAGTTCACAGCTCTTTGGTGCTCAATTTTACTACTCCTGGATCGTTGCTGCATCATCCAGCGCAGCCTTACTTAGAACTTGAGCTTTTAAATTAGACAAGCTCTTGTTAAATATTTTAACACGGAGAGAATGCCCAAAATTCTCTCAAGTACACGCTTGCAACTCCTGAAGGATTTCCTATCGCTGCTGCTTTCCAAGCAGCAGGAGCCGAGGTGTAGGCAGTGGCCACTGGATGTCAGTGTTTCTCCACAAAAGGGCTGTTGCCCGGTACCCTTGGATTTTGTCTTTCGCAGCTGATTGTCAGCGGGACATTCCTTCAGGCTCCAATCCTACAGAAGGGGATACATCAAATTGAAAGGTACTTCCATTTAAGGACTACGAGAAGTGGATGGTTCCTTCGGAGGCCTGAGACGTATATAGACAGGAGCCTTTAGATACGATGATGTAAGTCTTGGAGTTACAGAAATACTGCCATGTAAATTAATTGTGTCCCCAGGGCTACCAGACAAATGCTGGCAAGGACTTACATTCAAGAGTATTTGTATTTTAGATTGTAACTACCACAAGTGAAGCTGCTAAAATCTATCCCTTCAGCATGGGTTTTACAGAACAGTTGAATGAAGAAAAAGTCTGACCTTGCAAAAATGCTTAATCCTTTCCCAAGTGTGAGAGTACACCCTTAAAAGACACAGGTTTCTCTTACTGTATGGCTTTTGTGATGTTTGAATAACTCATTGAGCTTCCAGTTGTTTTGGAGAGAATTTTAGTGGTCCACCCTTGCATGCTCCAGGCTTCCTGCCTCCTCTGAAGCTGCTCCTCCTTAGCATGGCTGCACATCAATGCTATAATTCAATGGAAGTGGCTTTAAACTTCTATTTGCAGCATACAGAATGCAGTATATTAATCATAAACCTGATTTTCAGTATTGGGCACTTGGGTAAGTAGAGAATACCTGTTGCAGGAGATGTGCTTGCTTCCATCGTATCCAAATTCTATTTTCCTTGTGCTTCCTTCTGCTTTCTGATTAAGCAGGTTCTAATGATTGCTTTTCCTGCCATCACTTACTGTGCTTCTTCGTGTATAATCTGTAATTATGAATATACTTCACAATATTATTTAATGAAAGTTATTTGACTTAAAATTTCACTTAGTAGTTAAGAATTTTGACTTCTCTCTTCCCAGATATGTTTCCACAGAATGTGTCTGTCCCTTCAGGAGAAATTTAGCACCAGACACATTTTCATCAGTAAAGTAAGTGCTGAGCAATTGCTCGATTCCTTCTTGTTCCCCCAAATAAAAGCCTCAGAAGGCAAGAGGATCACATGTTGCTTTTGAAAATTCAGCCTGCTAGAAAGGCAAAATTAAACAGGTTCTTTTATTCTCCCTGCACGCTGCCTTGGATGGCTTCCTCCTGGGTCCTGCCAGCTGCTGGGATCTTAAATTTTGGTGACAAGATGCTTGTTAAGCATCAGAACCAGCTCAGCACAGAAGTGACATCATCCCATTACTGACCTCAGAACGTTGTCACTGACGAGTGCACATTTGGGCAGATCTTGTTCTTCTTTCCTGCTCGCTTCTCCCTCCTCCGCAATGGAAGCGCGGTGTTTCCCGTGGTGCGCTCTGCGGAAGCACATGCGCATGTGCGCGCGTACCGACGGTCCTGTGTTCCCCCAGCAGCTCTGTGTTTCTGTTTTGCTGTGGTGACCTCTCAGCTGGCAGCGATTCCTTTCCCAGCAAGCTGCACATTCTCCGTCCCCTGTGTAAGCTATTGAAACCAGATGTGCAGAAAGAGCTCTGTTATGATGCACTTTCGTGGGCTGATTTCATTCCTTGGCTAGAAGGGCAGGCTGGCTCCCACTGAAACTGGGGGAAAAGCCCAAGAGGATTTAAACCTGTAAATCTGAGTTAAACTCTTGGGCCTGTATCTCTGTCTGTTGATATCCCAGTAAATTCAGTGTAACACAACTAAAGCAAACTGAACTAAGTCAGTGCCAGGCTGGAATGAGGGATAGGAGAGATGAGATCTGGTCTTGCATTTATCTGCGTATGTTTGCTCTTTATAGGCTGTTCTGTGGGCCCTGAGAAATCATTATGCCTGGAAAGAATAAGTAGCTTTGTGTTGTTCCTGAATCAGCTTAATTTTGAAGCAGAGGAATCTGAGAAATAAGCTTGTGATCTCATGCAAAACCATGGAAGAGGAAAAGGCACCCTGCCATTTAATGGGAGTATTTATAGGAAGGTCGTCTCACAGCCTCCATCTGACTCAAAGTAGGAGCCATCTGGGAATGTTTCTATGGGTGACAACCACATTCCAGGAAGCCTCACATCATTCTGCAGCCCTGTCAGATGGGGATTGCTTGAGGCTCTCTTTTGGCTCCTGGTAGGTTTGGAAGAAGTTCAGTGTGTCGGAGTTCAGTGTGTCATGATGTGACAGTGTTTTTGGACCAATGGTTAACTAAACTTTTGAGTTTTCTTGTGGAATGTGCCCCTGCTATCAAGAGATTGATTAGAAGAGCTCTTTAGCATTTTCTTAGTTAAGAAGATTCTCTACATGAGCTCTAGGTCACGTAAGTGGCTTTGTAAAACACCAGTCCTCTGCAGCAGCATTGTGCTGGGGAAGGCTGTTGAGACTGTGGGTGCTGAATGTCACCCCGTGACAATGCTGTGGGAAATCATGGTCACGCTGCCTCCTCAGGCCTCGGTTCTGTCAGGAGTGGGAAACAAAAAACAAAGACCCTTGTTGTGGGCTGCTGGCCTCTGTTTCCCTGGGATCCTGTTCCGTGAGTGATAAGTGAAGCTGTTGTAGTGCCCATGCATAGCTTCACTGATGGGCAGTTGTAGGGATGGCCAATCTGTGCTCCCAGAAGTAGCCTCTCCAAGACTTCCATTCTTCTGGGGACCCAATCCATTAAAAAAGGGAACTAGTGTTAAATTAAGTAACCAGCGGCCCAAGTATTTTGGAACTGGGGCTGCTTTGTGCACTCTCCCGTGCTTGTGATGAGCAGCTGGGACTGTACTTTGTAGGGTAACATTCAGGCTAGTTTTTTCTCTCGTACAGTTTGCACTGCTTGTAACTGGGGGGTGTGAAATTGTGCGAGGAGAGCTGGCTTCCCACGGAAAGGACTGACTGCAGATGTTTTGATGCATACTGGCTTGTCCTGGGGCTGAGAGCGCCTTGTGCCAAACCTCACAACTAAACCACGGGCTCTGGCACTGTCACGGTCAAATGAGCCACCTCTCTGGAGATCTGAGTGGGCTGCTGTTGAAAGCCATGAGATGTTGTCTCTATACGTGCAGGCAGGGGTTAAGCATTATGAATTTGCAATAGCCAGCCAGCTTTCCCATATAAGAGCACTGCACTCATTGGTTCTCTCTTTTACTGAGAAATCTATCTAGTCATTTCCTGTGCAAGCCCTTCTTCACTTTGCAAAAAAGCTTCACAGTTGAGTAAATAACAATAATCTGTGGTTCTTCCTTCTCACAGGCAGCTTGGATTCTCTCATGGACCACCACCAACTAGGAGTTCAACACTGTGCTATTAATAGACTGCTAAGATGAGTGTGGTCGCCTCTGCAGAAGAAGAGGACTGTCACCCATGGATGTAAATAACTTGGGGTCTGCTTTCATGCTTATTAACACTTGTTGGCATTTGATTTGGTTTCTCCCGAGAGGTATTTCCCCTCTGAAGGATCCGTTGGGACTCCTTGTCAGATCGGTTCTTGGGTGGAGCTTGCAGCAACTTGGGGTAAGTGTTGTGCTCTTCCTCTTTTGACAGCAGGGCTTTTTTTGTGCTGCGCTACTCAAAATGGCTTGGTAAAGTCACAGGAAGAAACAACTCAGTTCTTGAGTAGACAACTAAAAGTTGAGCTGGCAGAGGGTGCTCTCTCTGTTTCCTAGGGGCTCACAAATTGGGTGTATATATGACAGGGTCCTTTTTTATAGGACCATTTTGCTCTTACTTTTAAACCAGACGGTCTGTCTGTACAAGACTGACAATAAATAACTCTTGAGCGCTGTGGAGAGATGGAAACTGCAGCTGAGAAATGATTTTGGGGAAAGGAAGAGAGAAAAACACAAGCTAACTATTATGGAAGTACAAATAGCCCTTTAAAGGATCGGCAAATGTACCGTAAGTGTTCCGGGGGAGGAAATAAGTCTGAAAGGGGATTATAGTGTGTATGCCTGGGGAGGAATGTTTGTCATTAGAGTGCAGACTAAACTGAATGGCTGAATTATCATAATGGCTTCTCCTGAAATCAGCCCCTGGATTTCTTGCTGTGAGCTGCATAAAGATGGTTTGTGGCTGTTTTCTGCCTAGAACTGTTTCTGCACATCCTAATGTAAGTCCGAATGCTTATGCTGTGTCAATTTACCTCTTTGCTGGTACAGGCTATGGAGTCTGGCTGTAGTCCCAGCAAGGGAGATTTCTCTTCGGAGAAAACCTGTTAACCATTTGGAGGAAGTACATGTGGATAAGACCGAGTTACTAAAAAAAGCTCCGCTTCAGGTTGGTGATCATGGATCTTTCCTTGCTGCCTCACAAACTGTGTGGATCTGCAGTCCTATGCGGACTACAGAGAGCTTGCATTGGGTGTGAATCTGAGATGTCTCCAGATACACAGGGAGAGATGTCTCAAAGGAGTAAGGAAGGAGTACAGGGCATATTAGATGAGAGAAGTGGGCTGGCTGGGTGCTCCAGTGAATACTGATGCTGGATCCAGCTTTGCTCATGGGAGAGCTGTGCTCTGTTCAGGCTCTGAGGGCTGCGAGTGGCCACATGGCAGCTGGGGTGTGTGTTTGCCTGTGCTGTGGAGCTGGAAGTTCAAAGCCTGTGCTGGTGAGGATAGTCAGCAGCCCAAATATTGGAGCGATCCCACTCATTTTGCCCCAGGAAGAAATAAGAGAATGCATGAGGGGAACATAATTTGTGCATATGTTTTCCCTGGAGAAACAGCGGAATGCTTACCAGCAGAGAACATGAACAAACTTACCACTGTTCCCAAGCTGGCCTACAGTTAATCTTATCTTTTTGGCCACTTGGTGACTAGCCTGTGTTGGCCGCACCGAGACAAGAACAATGATCGTAGTCTCCTAAAGATCCACTTTCTTTGCCTTTTATGTAAGGGACCTGTGCTGCTGCCAGCAGGTGAGGTCATCTCACAAAGGGGCTTCAGATGTTCTGCAGACAAGTTGCCTGTATTTCAGGAACTGCTTTTGAACAACTTCTCTAGTGGTACCCTATTTATCAGCTCGATCCTTTATTCAAATACTCCTCCTGGGCAGAGTTTTACTGCATCTCTCTCTTTCAAGGGACCCATAGTCAACTGTAAGAACACTGGGGCTGGAAACACACGTTCCTCCCTGTGCTGCACCAAACACATCAGAGATTTGTGAACAAATATCGTTAATTCTCTCTGTCCCTTGCAGGTTTAGTCTCCCAGCAGGGAACGTCTTTGGTGATCTTCAAGACCACCTCTACTAGAAATGGATAGCTTCACAAATGGGCAGCCAGGCCCAGGTCAGAGGAACAGGTTCATGGGATTGCTTGAAACAGATGACAGTGTCCAGGAAGATCAACCTGCGTCTAGTAAAAAGGAAGAAAGATCAGGACATGGAAAGAAAGGAGAGCCACGGCCTCTGGAGACACCATATCAGAAGGAGAGCAGTGACTTTCCTCCTAAAGTCAAGATTAACCTGAATTATCGGCCAGGACTTGTCAGCAAGTGAGTAACTGTTGAGTATTTGGCAAGGGCATGGTCCCTGCTGATCTGTGCTGATGCCTGCTGGTAGACACCTATAGATTTTAGTGCAAACTAAAAGTGGCAAAGTAGGAGAATTGCAGCCATCTGGTGGGAGGTAATTAAAAGCAGAAAGGGGACATATTAGCCCTTTCCTTCTGCACTTTGAAGGTATGTGCATGCTGTGTGTTGTGGTGTATTTTTGACATTGCTGCACTAATATGAAATAAGCCAGGTTGGGTGGAAGAGCAGCTTAGCCTGGAGCCCTGTACAACTGAACTTTTTTTGCCAGGGAGGGATGTAAACCAGCTCCCCATGTGATGGGACCAACTCTGGCCCTGCAGCTATCTTGGGCTTCTCTGTCTTTGTGCTCTGGATGTGTTCCAGGGGTGCACATCACACTGTATCTGGGCAGAGCTCCAGCTGATGCAAAGAGCAGCCACTTAAGAGAATTCTGGGAAATAACTGTCTATTTTCCCCTTCACTCAAAAATAAAATACAGTGTGGTTTGGTTTTTTTCCTGATAAACTTTTCTACCTTCCTCCTTTCTTACACCACCCCACTAGAACTTGTTGCATCCTCTTGTTTTCCACTCTCCAGATCTTCTTAACACTTTGCATTTCTTCCATAGCCAAAAGGACCCAAATCGCTTTGACAGAGACCGGCTCTTCAGCGCAGTCTCAAGGGGCAGCCCCGAGGCACTGGATGGTTTACTTGAGTACTTGAGGAGGAACTCCAAATTCCTCACCAATTCCGAATACACAGGTAGATCCCTGATCAGTGCTCCATAAAGAGAGTTAAGCGGTGCTTGTTGATGTAGGAGGGAAGCAGGGGACCTGTTTCCTCCCGAGGGTGGGGAATGGCAGAAATGGAATATCCTAAGACTTTTGCCTCTACTGCAGACCAAAAGTACTGAGAAAGTTCTTTAGAATAGTTCTTGTATTTTGTCCTGTGCTGACAGTTAAGGTCTGACTCAGGTAATGCTGATGTGTACAAAGTACACGCAGGACACATTCGATACTTTTTGTCTTCTAGATGCAAAGACTGGGAAGACCTGCTTAATGAAAGCCCTGCTGAACTTAAAAAACGGGAAGAACGACACAATCCCCCTTTTGCTGGAAATAGACCAAAAGACACAGAATCCCAGGCCGCTTGTCAATGTGGCGTGCTCCGACTGTTACTACAGAGGTAAGGTTTCTGTTCTGATGCTGTGTCACAGCAGCTTCCCCACTGGTGAGATGTGCAGGTCCAAGGAAAAAGAGGGGGCCCAGAGATGTGGACCTTGTGCAGACCTGTGCACTCACAGTGACAGCTGAGTCACCTTTCACTGCTGATGCTGGTACTGTGCCCTCCTCAGCCTTGGAATATGTGCTGCTGCAACTTTGTTCTTCGTCTATAAAACAGAGGTGAAACGTTTAATAACTGAAGAGTAGGAGAGGATTTGCTTGGGAAAGCCTTTCTAAAAGTGAAAAAGGAATTATATATTGCTGTTAAAGAACGAGTTCTGCTGTTGGGTTATTCTTTTAATAGCAGATGTGCAGCGTAGTCGTGCGTACGGTTGTCTTTATTCTCAGAGCTGATTGGGATCTCAGTGCCAGGCAGGGCTAATTGCCTGGCCTTGTGATGAATGTCTGATAGTGCTGAGGCTTGTCTCTCAACTCAGTGTTTGTCATGTGCTTTTCCAATGACTGTTGTTGAAAGTTGTCCATGGCCACCCGCCCCTGCCCAGCACTGAGACTGCAGCCCTGCTGTAGCCAGCATGTGGTGACTGTTGAACCAGCACCTTGCTGAAGAACCCTTGGCCTGTTCCCTCTGACAGCAGCACTCAGCACTAGGTTTTGTCTGTTTCCTTAGGCCAGACAGCACTCCACATTGCCATAGAGAAAAGGAACCTAGATTTAGTGAAACTTCTAGTAGAGAATGGAGCTGATGTCCATGCCAGAGCCCATGGTGAATTCTTCAGGAAGAAGAAGGAAGGAGTTTACTTCTATTTTGGTGAGTCAGTGTTCCTCTGGGCTTGGTTTGGTTTCTTTTTTGTTCCCTTACTGTACACAATGCCACTAATTCTCAGTTACGTTTGTCCCTCTGCCTGGGTTGCCATCTCCACTGTCCTGTAATCAAGATCTTGACTTACTTGAATGGCAGGATCCTTTCACAGACTGAGGTGTCCAGTGAGCATTCGCCATCATCTTTGGTTTTATCTCTTTAATCCCATCTGAGGGGCATCAGACAGAGACAAATACTTGGCTAGTTCAGTCAAATTAGGGGTCTGGGAAAGTGTTTCAGCTGCCCCCAGAAATAAGGAAAACTGCAAAACCCTTTCTGAATCTAGAAATGCACTTGTTCTGTGCCAGTGCTAAAACTATAGGCTACATATATTTTCTTAGAATTGCTTTTTTATCCTCTAATTCTTTTTCACCCTTTTCTGCTTGTCCCCCAAATACTGTCCTAATCTCTTCAGGTGAACTTCCCCTCTCCCTGGCTGCTTGTACCAACCAGTTTGACGTGGTGGAATATCTTCTAAACAATCCCCACCAGAAAGCCAGGATCCAGGAGCAGGATACACAGGGCAACACAGTCCTCCATGCCCTGGTGATGATTGCAGATGACACTAAGGAGAACACCAAGTTTGTGAGCACAACATACGTTGAGATCTTGAAGGCAGGTGTGAAGGTTGACCCAACATGTAAACTGGAGGAGATAGTGAATTATGATGGATTAAATCCTCTGCAGCTTGCTGCCAAGACAGGCAAAGTGGAGGTAAAGACAATTAAAGGGAATCCCTGGGGTTGCTGAGAAACAAGGACTGTAGTGTACATCCTCAGCATAGCAGGGGGTTTGGATGTAGGAGCATCTTGCACCCAACCCGTAGTAATGCTGCTGACAGTGGCAGTGCCACAGGAGATAATAAAGGAGGCCTCTTCCGGGCCACTCCAGTCAGTGTCCTGCAGAGTCTCAGCTGGCTGCTGCTGCTCTCTGTCCCAGCCAGGACAGCCTGTCTGGACCTAAACAGGTTCTATTCCCAGAAGAGCTGGTACAAGATGAGTTAGCTGGCTGCTTTTAGCCAGGTAGTCTCGTGTTTGGGTGAAGCAGAGCGTGTGATGCAGAAAGCCAGGTGTCTTGTCTCTGAGGGTGACTCGGGTATGCCCCTGTCACTCTAGATCTTCATTACATACACGTCTTTTTGAGATGCATCTGGTTTCTCTCAGATCTTCAAGCACATCATCCAAAGAGAGATCAAAGACCCAGTGTACAGGCACCTGTCCCGCAAGTTCACGGAATGGACCTATGGACCTATCCACGTGTCTCTCTATGACTTGTCCTCCATAGACAGCTTCGAGGAGAACTCCGTGCTGGAGATCCTGGCGTACAGCAGCGACACACCGGTCAGTGCCTTCACTAAAGACAGCAGCACTCTCTCTGCCTCTCTGCAGTGCTGCTGTGTAATTATGCAAATCATTTCCAGTTCAGATGGTGTTTCATATGGTTGTTTTTCTGGAAGAGAAATGCACAATGGAAATGTTTACAGATTTGATTACTGCTTGGTACACCTCTGCTAATCTATAATAGGAGAGAAAGTTTTCATCCTTTGCCTAAGCCTGGGTGTGTCCAAACACCTTGGTGAAGCCAAGCAGAAGTAACTTCTTATGGGGTGGTTGATTTCTTTCATGCTGAAAGAATAAAACCTTAGTGAGGCCCTAACTGGAGCCACTGAATTCCAGCCCCAAAAGACAATCATCTTATGAATTTGCATTCCTGTTGACACATGGGTACATTTTTTGTTGTTTGTTTTTCCATAGAATCGGTACAAGATGGTGGTTTTGGAGCCACTGAATAAACTGCTTCAGCAGAAATGGGAAACGTTTGCTTCCAAGAGATTCTACTTCAGTTTTGTCTCATACTTGTCATTCATGATCATCTTTACAGCCATCGCGTACTATCAACCCTTACGGGTAAAGGTAGGTCCAGTCTTCTTTACCTGGAAAGGCCTGAATGGATGGAGCTGAGCTTAAAGGGTGCAGGGTGGTTATCATCACCACCTCCACCTGTCTTCAGTGCTTTGAGGTTTTTTGCTTTTATCTCACAGCCTTCATTTCCCGTGGAGTTCACGGCTGGCGGCTTCCTGTGGGTCTCTGGACTGATTATTATCTTGCTAGGAGGCATTTATCTGATCTTTGCCCAGGTATGGGGGTCTCTTGTCTAGTTGTCTTGTGAGAAAGGAAGAAAACGATCACTGACGTGAAGGCAACAGATTCCTGAGATAAAGAATGCACAGGAGTGGATGGCAGGAGGGAATCCCGCTCTGAGACACTTAGAGTGTCATTGCAGTCTAGCAGTGACAGGGCTGGCACAAGCCAGGTTGCTGGACAAGAGGAAGAATAGGTTAACAAGAGCAAGTAATTATGAGAGGCTCCCATGATTTATGGTGCTAAAATGCATCCTTGGCATTTAATGCAGTCTATTATTAAAGACATTGGGCTGAGCCATGATTCATCCCTTGTCTATCCTTGCCCATTATAAATAAGGCCTTTTTGTTATCTTGGAAGGATGACTAGCTGAAATTTGGGATCTTGGAAATGAAAGCGTGAAGAGGAGCTTATGGAGCAAAGCTTTCCCCTGAGCAATAGGCTGTGCTGGGCAGGAATCACTCTTTAGTGTGCCCTCTTTTTTGATCAATGGCTACCATTGATTTTTCTCTATCAGAGTCTGTACTTGCGGAGGAGACGCCAGTCCCTGAAGACCATGTGTTCTGACAGCTGCATTGAGATCCTGATGTATGTCTCTCGAGGTTTTTTGCACAGTGAAAGCATGGGTGAAATTGGATCTGCTGTGTGCAGCTAAGTTGCCGTAGCATGACTAGAGAGGTGATGAGCAGGAAAGGATGACTCTCTGCCACTGTCTTCCCTTCCCTTCCCTTCCCTGCTTGCTTCTACCTGCTGCATCTCATCATGCCCCTTTGCTGGAATGGACTTTGCTGGGTAGGGTCTGTCCTTGGATTTGTAGCAGAACACAGTGAAGGTCAGACCCTCAATTATTGCACAGTTAAGAACATACAGAAAAAGAACTTGAGCTCTTAATCACTCTGTTGCCGTGGCTCAGAACTGGTTGAAAGAAAGAGAACTCCCCAGTTTTCTGAGGAGATGTGTGTAGATGCATGTGTGTGCATGTTCCTGTGCAGATGTTCGTGTTAGGAGCTTTTCCCTCTGAATATCTGTTATGTGAGTTCCATCAAGCAGTTCAGAGTTTCCATACTGTGAGATTAATCAGTTCATAACAAAGCTGCACCCATTTGTGGCTCTGGTTCTGACAGGATTTGCTGATATAAACTGTGTGTCTGATTAACTGCCACTAGATATGTTCCACATAGCCTTGTAAAACGCGTTTGCTTTCCCTTGTGAAACAGAACAGATCTGCAAACGGGCCTTTAGCTGAGGTCACCGTGTCACTCATTCTGTTTCCCTCCAGCTTCATCCAGGCTTTCTCATTGCTGCTGTCAGCAGTCCTGTATGGAGCGAGTTCAGAAAACTACGTGGCAGTGATGGTGTTCTCCCTGCTCTTGGGCTGGGTGAACATGCTGTATTACACCCGGGGCTTTCAGCGCACGGGCATCTACAGCGTCATGATACAGAAGGTCAGTACTTGGAAAAACCTTTGCACGAAAAGCTTTTGGGTGTGAGGAACTAAGAGAAGTCCTGCAATTACTTTTCTTTTCTCAGGACCGTGCAAAACATAAATGGAATTGATGTACTGACTATGGGAGTAAAGATATCGCAGAAGGAGATTAGCTGAGTGTCTTCAAGGAAGCACAACTGCCACAAACCACTAGTTTGCTGTATTTGAGCATAGCAAGTGACAGCAGCCGACATCTGTTTGTCATAAACCAGTTCAAAACTAGCAGTCAAAACCAGTGTGAGTTCCCTGGAACTGTTATGCTTGGGCTGAGAATTGTGTCCAGGCCCATAGAGGAATCTGGGACTAGAAAGCCAAGACAAAGCAGAGGTGAAATGAGGTGCCAGGGAAGAACTCTGATCACCACTTGTGTGAAACCCAATGGATATGGAAAAGAAATGGATGTGTGTGGTGAAACAATCTGGAAACAGCCATACTAGGGAACAGACATGATGTTTATTTGTTTCAAAGAACTTACTCATACAGACATAACATCAAATAAATTCATGTAGTACTCTCAGGTTGACCTACCAATGATGTGACTTACCCGAGGCAGTAATTTAACAGTTGTTAGTAGTTTTTTTTAACTGAATAAGCATTTTCCAACTTGCTTTGGTATTATTACTGGGGGTTGTTTTATGATGTGTGAGAACACGAGATCATCCTGGTGATTTCCTGCGAGATAAAAGAGTGGGACTTTCTCCTGGTTTGTGTTTCAGACTATCCTGAGAGATCTGCTGCGCTTCCTCTTGGTTTATATGATCTTCCTCTTTGGCTTTGCTGCAGGTAAGGACTTACAAGGCATCACATTATAGGCCGGGCTGCAAGAAGTACATATTTCTGAGGAGGATTCAAATTCTGTTTGTCTCATAGCTCTGGTTACGCTGATGGGCGATGCTCCTTCGGTCTCTCAGAACAAGTCTCTTGCCCATTTGGAGAGCTCTGGGAGCCATGCTATGTACGGCGGGCTGCTCAGCGTCTCCCTGGAGCTCTTCAAGATCACCATTGGGATGGGCGACCTGGATTTCCAGGAACATGCCAGATTCAGATACTTCGTCATGCTCCTGCTGCTTCTCTTCGTGATCCTCACCTACATTCTCTTGCTGAACATGCTGATTGCACTCATGAGCGAGACTGTCACTGACATTTCTGGTTACAGCAAAAGCGTCTGGAAGCTGCAGGTGAGGCCGGTGCTGCCTTTGGGCCACAACAGCAGAGATGACAGTGCCTGGTTTTGTCCTAAGTCACAGCTATAGACTTCTCTTGTACATATGTTTGCCACTTGGGGTAAATCTTAACATCATTTTTAGATGGATTTAAAACTCCTGCTGTTTGCAGCCACTCCTGAGCCATCTGATAAGTAACTTGAGAGAGTAAGCGACTGCCTGGTACTATGAAGCACTTTGGGTTTGGGTTCCTAAGTCAAGTAGTTGCCAACTGGGGAAGATTTAATTGAAAAGAGGGGCTGGGCTCTGTTTGCCCTGTTTTCTCTCTGACATGGACCCCTTCTTTCAGAGGGCTATTGCTATTCTGGAAATTGAGAAGGCCTGGCTGTGGCGCCAGGGTGGGAAGAGGAGATCTGGCTGCTTCGTGTCCGTGGGTCTCAATAAGAAAGACGAGAGGTGGTGTTTCAGGTAAGACAGATGCACTGCTACTCCTTGTGCTCCAGCTCCATAGCTTCATGAGCTGGTAACCCTGAACCACCACAGGGAATTCGAGCACTGACTCAACAGGGTGACTCAACCACATGTTCCTGGGTACGTGCAAATTGTTTGTTGATTGCAGTGCTGGAAGTTTGAGAGCTGGTTGAGCCACCAGCATTGTCACCAAGACATCCTGTCATGCAAAGATGTCCCGTTTAACCCACGCCTGTGCAAGTGGCTGTGATGGCAGGGTGGCTGCCGTGATGCTTTCTTTGCTGCTGCCAGTGTAGCTTGCCCAGAGCAGGATGTGGTGGGAGGGACACAGACTGGTGGCCCTTCACCCAGGAACATGAAACTTGAGTGCAACACGAGGGGGCAGCACTTTTCCTCGCATACAGGGGCTGGGAGGGCAGGTGAACCTTTCTCCACCTGCTGAACCGTACATCAGGCAGCACCTTTGTAACGCTGGGGTGTTAGGGAGCATGGATATAGAAAGTGGAACTTAGGAGCCTCCTTTGTGTTAAGTATGTTCTCTGGGAGGAACTGGGGTAGTTTAAAACAAACAACACAGACCAGCACACAAGATACTTACCTCATGGACTACAGAAGTTCTTTGCTCAAAAAAACCCAACTCTGTAGGCTGTTGGTGCTACAGCCAAACCATTAGGATTGGGGTGACAGGATGGGCTGAGCTGAGATATGTGCTGGAATGCTGTGCTCTGTGTGTCAGTGTCTGTTGCATTTTGTGTCTCCAGAGTAGAGGAAATTAAATGGACGGATTGGGCAAAGGACATGGGAGTACTTAAGGAAGACCCTGGAAACACCAGTGATTCAGAAATAAATCCAGAAGGTAAATTAAATCATGGAGAAGGGTCTTCAGCACCCTTTTAGCTTCCTGTGCAGCAGCTACTCTTGGCATGTTATTGTGTCTTTGGTAAGAGAAGTTTTTAGCAGGCCAGCTTGCTTGTGAAATTGCTTCCACGCAGCGCCCATCAGTAGTAGCAGTGTCCTGGTCAGAGTCTGTGAACAAGCAATGAGGATGAAGGAGATGCCATTCCTGCTTACCTCTGGTAGAAACAGGCAGGAAATGCTGCTGAGAAATGCAAGGGCTGTTCTTCCCTTTGACTCAGTAGCCCAAATACATGGTGCTTTTTTCTAGGAAAGGTAAAATTTCAGCCCATTTGTACTGCAAGTGTTAAAATCACAGGGCCTTTAGAGCACAAATCAGGGTGTTAACACTGGCAACTTGGTCCAATTGTGCCTTGTAACCCTTGTTACACCTGGGAAGCAACTGTGTGTGGAAAGTGGAGAGAAGATATTTCTCTAGAAATATTCTGTGCAGCCTGACAGAGCTTGGGCAGAAGCCCCACCAGATCTAAACAGGGCCCTCTCCTCTCCCAGGGGAGGTTCTTCCTAGATGCCACTCTTGTACAAGTGGGGAGGTGGCAACACTTGAAATATTGTCTGTTGTGTGTTGGGCTTTCCCTAAACTTACACTCTTCTAAAAACTGGACCCCTTTGTCAGCTTCCTGCTGACAAAGGGCTGCTGTGTTTATGTCTTCTGCTATAGAGACAAGAACATGGAAACGGATGCCCCAGAAGCAACTGAGATCGGCTGTTTCAGAGGAGCAGTCACTCTTGCAGCCCCAGCTATCAGCAACTGAGATGATGCCTCTAGAGGGACAAACCAGAAATCTTTAGCAGGTTTTCTGGATTGCACCCTTGCTTCCATCTTCAAAGGAGTAGTTCTTCCTATGGTGGCTGGAAGAATTGAAGGCATTATCAGTATTAAAGTGCATTTCATCGAAGACTGTCATTTGGCTGTGGCTTTAAATATTTTCATGCACTTTAATCATTCATTTCCTCTGAAGAAACTATTTTTTCTCAACTTTCTCTGCCTGAAACTTTCTTATTACTATGTCTAAAGGTACAAGAGCAAGAGCGAGGTGATAGGGGCAGTGGGGAGTGGTCTTTGGGAAGGCAGTGCTTTGATCTGTAGAGAAATAATCCTGCTTGCCGTGAGGAAGCAAAGGATGGAGAGACCTCCCTGAGGCTGGGTCAGCTGTTATTCTTCTCTCACAAGAGACTGCAGTGAAGTGCTTTGGAATAAAGAGTGTTGTAGAGGCGTAAAAAGTTGCTAAGGATGGAGTTGGCTTCTGTCCAAATCACTGTCAGTGTGAGACACGAGTGGGCAAATTGTCCCCTCAAGAGCCACGCTGCCTTTGTGTCAGTAGCTGCAGCGCGCGGGGTTTAGCCCACCCCAGAACTCCCACGTGATGGTATCAGAACGAAATCCTTTGCACCACGTGCACACCTGCTTAGAGCACAAATGTGGATTTCCTGGACCTGTAATTTCACTTGGTGGATTTCGGAACCATTTGTCTGTCACAGTGACTTTGTCTCTGTAGAAAAAAGCAGCAGAATCTCGCTTCTGAGAGACAGATGGACCAGCAGGCAGCACGGGGTTAATGTTTCCTGTCAGTCTTAGTGGGCATCCTGTCTTGCTGTGAACAACTGCAAGGACCTCGTTGCTTTTTTTAACACGCACGCTGCTTTGGGCAGGATGGGAAGCATACTTTAAACTGTGGAAAAGGGATAAAAATGAGCTGCTTCACTTTCAGCCTGTATTTAAAAATAACAGCATGTAACATTTCTGTAAACTGGCCCTATAGCAAGCTTACTTCACTGAAATGTTCAGCCCTGGATATATTTTCAGAGCTTCAGCCTCTCTCAGGAAGAGAAGATATGATCAGTATGGACTATAAGGCCTTATCAAATTCCTGATTACATTTTACCCAGCTCTGCTGACCTCACTGCCGTGCACGTTAACTCTTGTGTTTTCATGACCTGCTATCAGTTATGCAGCCAGATCTGAAAATGTAACAGCTGATGTCACACTGGATGCATCTTTCACAGGGGGAATGGTTGGTGATAACCCTGAAAAAGCTGCAGGCTACAAATGTTGGCAGCACCTTTCCTTCAGTAAGATAAACTATGCAACTCAAGATCTCCTGTCTCTCATTTGTCCTCTGAGCAAGTGACATTAGGAGCTTGGTCTTTTGGAGACAGTTGTCTTAATCATGTTGCTTGGTACATGCATGTGACTGGCAGTAAAAGCATTGCTTTTAAAACTTAATCCCCTGTCACTTCAAACAGATTCTTCCCCTGTGCTGGGCAATTCCTTCTGCAGCTTCACTGCACCGGGTCTCTGAAGTGTAGCTAACTTTTCTCATTCCAGTTCCTGCTGTTTTCTTGCTTTGTGAAGCATTCAGCTGCTTTTTTCCATCTATGGTTTTGTCCTAAGTGTTCCCAAAGTTTTGCAAGGTGCTTATAATGCACCAAAGGATCATCTGTGATAGGGTCATCTATTGCTGTGCTTGGTGCTTTGCTGGGGTAGGGACACTCTGAGATTCTCAAGAACTGGAGAGTCAGATCTGCCACCCCTGCCTGGAGTTTAATAAACAACAACAGAGAAATCTTGCTTACTGCTGGTGGTTTTGGTAGCTGTGGGCTGTTGCAGTTTGCTTTCAAGATAACCTGCCTCTTCAGCCATTCCTTGAGCCTGCTTCTCTCTAAACCCCTTTCTTAAGCTTGCGGTGTTAGTTTATCTTTTGATCTGCGTCAAAAACGTTCTTAAACCTCTAATGTCTGCTGTGAAACAGATCCTTGGCATGCCTCGTGCTTCGCAGTCATGCCACAGACCGCCAGTCCCAGTCCTCTCAAGCTCAGAATGAAGGATGATGGACAGCAGACAGGGACAGGCACATGCAACAGATCCGACAGGTTGGTCAGAAGATTTAGCAATGCCCAGGCTGTTGCACAGTTCTTTGATGTGCTACAGAAGAAAAAAAGGAGATTTTTGAGGATTTATGGCCTCTCTGCAGTGAGAGGTGAGTCATCACTACTGAGATTAGTATCAGTAACCTCCCTGTTTTCCATATTCTTAATGCACAAGGCTCCTGTTTGGTTTCACCAGCTGAACCACTTCCCATTTTGGTCACGTTACAAACAGGAAGGCTCTCTGAGGTTTATTCTGTGGGATGTCTGCAGTTTCTCACAAGAGGAAGGGCTTACACACTGGTTCATAGCTTTGAAGGCCCAACAGAATTTTGGGATCCACTCTTAATGGATCATAATGTATTGTCAGGAAGCACTTCAGTCACTTACACAAGAAATTATCAGCAGATGAAGTTCCCTCCCCCTTCTGCTTCTCGCAGGCAGACGCATCTGCACGTAAGCCCATCCCTGGGCAAATGGGGAGGCTTTGCAGGGCTCTCATCTGAGAAAACAAACCTTTCACAAACAGCAGTGAAGACATAGCTGCAGTTTCTCTCCTGTCTGCTCTGTCTGAGCCACGAAGACTGATACATGGCCCAGCCATGCCATGAAGAAAAGACACCAGCAGCTCTCCTTGCTTTCCATGCAGGGCTATGGATGCTCAAACCCTCCCCTGTGTGATTCCATCCAAGTTGCCTAGCTCCGGGCAAGGCTGGGAGATGAATGCAGACCTTGTTGCTTCCAGACTCCTCCCCCTCTACTTGAGCTCATTTTACTGGGTCTTTTCTCCTTGTGGCCTCTCTACTGGAGTTCAAGTGCTTCCCACTGCACAGGGATCTATCTCACCACTTGTCCGAACAGCTTTCTTAGAAGAAACTTCTTGTCTGGTTTTTATGGTTCCCAATCCCCCGTAAGGCCATTTTCTTCAGGGGTGTAAATGGAAGCAAAACTTTCTTGTTCCTTGAATGCTTTGCATGTTTTGTTGTTGCTTTTTTCCTCCTGTTTTATTTTGTTTCCACTCTCTCTCTCTTTTTATTTCTTTTTTTTAAATTTGCTTATTAGTTTGTGTTTCCAAAGTGTGCTCTGAAGCCAGGACGGGGAGGTGTATCTGTGTCTCAGCTGATTCCTGCTCTCTTCATCTCTTTGTGACCCCACTTGCAACATACTTTCCATTGACTCTGCAGCTAGCAAAAGGAGTCTTCGAGATGCAACAAGCCAAAGGGCTCAGACAAAGAACAGATGCTTTATGTAACTCTACGTAAGCTCCAAAGAGCTATTTCTGAAGTGGTGGAGCTGGCAGATCTCTCAGCTGAACTGTTCCTGTGGCTAGCTATTGGGTTTGCTCTTTGCTGTATTTAAGAAGTTTCATTTGTTGCTCTGAGACTAAAATAAAAATAAAAATAAAATTGGAGGGGGGGAGACACTGTAGAAGAAAACTGTTCCACTTTGCAACCTCCTGTCTGCTTCAGCAGTGTGATGTAAATGAGGCCAGACAGGACCACACAAAGCCTCAGAAAGGCATCACTGTGGCTGTCTCATGGCTTGAACCCAACTGTTACTAAAATCTGAGTGCACAGGGTGTTTTCTTCACTTCCTCTTTTGAAATGTCTTATAATTTTTTTCAGTTTGGATTTGTGAGATGTGGAGCACTACAGCTTTTCTAGACTGTGAGGATGGTTGGCAAATGCTGTTAAACGGAGGGAGTCCTTAGAGGAAGAAGGCTGGAGGTAGTCAGAAAGTGTCTGTAATTTGTTGAACTCTTTTCTGTTTGGAAAATGTACACTTTCTGGGCAAAGAGAACTGTGTCTCTGGAATGGCTTTCTTCCCACCACCACCTTCCAAAAGGATTTGCTGTGCAGTTAGTTCTTCTGATTGCTCAGCATCTGCAATTTCAGCTCATTTAGCACTTGTAATAAGAACAACACTGCAGCCAAATACTGGCTGCACAGTACTCAGATAGCATGAACTGCTAGGGAGTAATTTGGTGCTGCTCTGGTCCAGACTGGGATCAGCAGAAACCAGAGAGTGGTTGGTGGAGGGGAGAAGAGACGTGCAGAATCCCTTAACACACGTGGGCATCCGGCCATGAAATGTCAACCTCTTTGACACCAATAATACAAAAAATAAAGAGGGAAAACCAAGTACTCTGTGTGCCTGTGTGAGGGTCAGGGGGAACTTCTTGCATTAAAAAAATTACCGTGGAGCATCTGAGAGCTCCCTCGAGTCTCGGCACATTTCAATGTGATGTGACATGTCCATGTGGCAAGTACCAAAGGACAGGGTGGACGGGGCAAACACAGACCCCAGCAGCTTTTCCAGACAGATCCTGTTGTTCTAGGTATACTAAAGGTGTTGATAGAAATGGAGACACTGCTAAAAATTACCTTTCAGTAACCTAAGTTGAACTTGTAGTGGGTCTTTGCACCTACAGCTTTATTAAGTGTCACTGGCTTACGCCTTGAAACCTCAGCTAGGAAGTCCACAACAGATGCACTTTGTGTCATCAAGCACAATGAGACCAGCAGATCTGGAGAATCATCAGGGGAAGACAGCAGCTTTTGCCTGGTATCTCCAGCCCTCCTCCTCCTTCTTTCACCTTAAAGCTGGGAACAATGAGATTGCTCCTGTATCTGCTCTTCCTAACGAGTGAGTCTCATCTCTATATTTATTTCACATATATTAGAAAATAAAAGTATTTTCCTGGAAGCATTTGGAGAGTGAGATTGGTTTCTTAATCTGAGCCATAAAATTATGCTTATGTTAAAAGCTCAGGATGTTTGGATTTGTATGGAAAGTCCTTAGTTTGTAATGAGGTCTTCTACCATTTCAGAGTAAATCCAACATTTGGGTGGGGAGAGCTTTATGGTTCATCCTTAGTGGGAGAAAAGTGGCTGCTGGGTGAAATTATATACAAAGTACAAATGCCAAACTAACAAGCTATGTTTGTTTTCTTGTAGTTAAGTAGTTGAGATTTTTTTTTCTCTTTTTTTCCCCTTTCTAGCATCATTTTAGATACACTTTGGATTAAGCAGTATGTGCTGTCAGGGATATATATCCCCCAAGTTTTTGGTTTGTTGATCCCTTTAACAAGAGCTCTAGAACATGTAGGACTTTTTTAACTAGAAAATTCAGAAGACCTTTCTTTGGGAGTAAGTTTGTGTAAAGTAACATCTGTAGTATGTATGAATTCAAAGGAACGTTTCCCTGGATCGGTGTCGACATCATCGTGCCCTGTAGCCTCGTGGGGACAATTCTGCCATGAATCAGTCTGTAGCTGCTTGCCCCAGGAAGGGTAACACCCTTACACTGCTACTCCATTAGCTCAAGCAACAGGCTGACTGCTCTGAGGATATTACTGACCCCTCTTCTGCCACTCCACAACCAAATGCCAGTTTGATTCCATATGATGAATTTCTGTTTGTCTGGTTCCCTTTTCAAAAGACTCACCACTGTATCTACCTATTCCACCTGTATGGGGAGAATATTATTCCTTGAGCATTCATTCCATGCCTTGATCAGCCTTACAAACTTCCTGACAAATTCTACCATTCCAGTGTGTGAGAAGAAATTGTTATTCAGTGTTTTCCTTGAATGAGATGCCCATCAAAGTGCTCTGTAGCTTGCTTTGCTCTGATTTTAGATTTAACATCAAGATTTATGCTCAGCTGTTTTCCTTATTGGTGTTTGATTTCTACATGTTGTATGATGATGTAATTTTTCTGCTGATACCTTTGCTCTCATGTTATTCTGCTTTGCAAACATAAAATCCTCAGTGAATATCCCCATAGAAGTTACTGATGCGTTTTCCAATCTTGACATTTTTTGATTTGGCTTATGAACAATTAAGGTGGAATCATTGGTGGAGGCTTCTATCCTTGTGTGCTTCTGTAGCTCTTCACTAGCAACTTATTTCATTTTATTTATTTTATTTATTTTTTATTTGTGGGTTTTACTGATGAAAGTGGCAGTGCAGAGAAATGTAGCTGTCTGACCTGGTGGGTCTTGGTTATGTTCTTAAAATGAATCTAGCTGATTGCTGCTGGGCATCTGCACTCTGCAGATAATTTGTCTGTTTTGTTGGCTAATTGGCAACGTGCACCTTTTTTTTTTTCTTTCCCCTCAGTTTAAGCACAGTGCACTTAAATTGCAATAACTAAAGTGCTAAAACCCTCTGAGTCATCTGTGTTGGAAATCCCTGGGAGCAGGGAGCCAGGAGCAAGAAGTTCCAATAACTGAGCTCTGCAGGATGGCAGCAGCAGAACCCAGCACAGAGTTGAGGAGCCTTCAGTTCCCCAGCCAACTGCTGTGTGAGCCCAGGAATATTCCCTAGAGCGAGGTTAGCGCCCTGGCCAGCGCTGGTCCTTTTATTGCCCGCTCGAGAATTGGCATTTCCAAGGTGATGGAACTTTCTGGGGAGCTTGTTCCAGCAGATCTGGAATTCTGGTTTTGTTTGAAAGGAGATTTGCTGGATGCCTTTGTGACTGTGTGGTATTGTTAGGCTGACGGTGCGGAAACACACGCAGATGCCTGGGAGCATCTCTGAGTTCGCTGTTTTAAGTGGTAGAGTGGGATTTGCAAAGCCAGGGTGGCCTGCTCTGCTCCCACTCAGAGGGCTGCCTGTCCCTGGGCTGTGGGACACGTCAGGAAGCAGCAGCAAAGACTAGAAGCTCCCACTGCTTGCATGCTTCATGTCACTGCTCTGACTGTGGAAGTTGCCTGTGCTTTCACAGCCGGGCTGGGAAATGATGTGGAGTTGGTTTGAGATTCACCTCTAGAGTCAGGAAAGACTCTAGATGGACACAAGGACAGAATTTGACCCCTTAGTAAATCAGAGGTGATATGAGAAATGCTAGACCGTGTCCTTAAATGCAGGCTCAGCCTACAGCTCCCCCAGTCTGGGCATTCAGAGAGAGGATTTTAGGCTGGAGTAATTACTATAATGCAGATTTGTACTTTGCTTTTGTTCTGGTTTCACACAGGGACAGAGTTTGTGATTGGAGTCACTTGGGCTTGTTCCAGAGTTTAGTGTGAAGTTGTGAGACTTGTGTGATTGGCACAGGTTTGGTGATGCAGTACAGCTCGGGCCGTGAATTTACAGCATTTATCACAGTAGCTTGCCTTTCATGCAACCTACTTTGTGACATTTTCAGTCTGTCACTTAGATTCAAGTATATTTATCTTCCCAGCCTGTGCATTTACTGAAGTGTTAACACACTTACAGAAATCAAGAGCTGAGGTGTGAACAGCAATAAGGGTTGGTTTGCCACACAATCTAACAGCTAAAACTCCAGTATCAGCTCGTTTTTTTGTGGGATGCCTTGCAAGATGGAAAAAAAGAAAAAAGTTTATTTTTAGGAGGCCAATTCAGTTAGAGTTCTGTAAATAATGGGTAGAAGTTTTTTGGGTCTCTTCTCTTCTCTTCTCTTCTCTTCTCTTCTCTTCTCTTCTCTTCTCTTCTCTTCTCTTTCTTCCTCTTTTCATCCCCTTTCCTTTCCCCTTTCCTTTCCCCCTTCCTTTCCCCTTTCCTTTCCCCCTTCCTTTTCTTTCCTCTAGCTGTTTTATATCAATTTTGAGTTACTGGATTTTTAACAGAGCTGCATCCTCAGCAGAGTATCCATAACATTTGGCACTGATTTGCTCCCTTGCTGCCAGGCTTCGAGCTTTTTGTTAACATCCCACAAAATCGACATTCTCCTCTTCTTACCAGGTTTGTGAAATGCTGCTGTTGTGGGGAACAAGCTCTGCTGCTACCAAAACTGTGTGCTCTTTAATCTAATGGGGTTCAGCTTCCTGTCTGTTGGAAATCAACTTCACAAGAAGTGAATCCGCTGGTGCCGCCCCAAAGTGCCACCACTTGCAGGAACCTTGGAGTTTTGTTTCCTCTCCTGCAGGCTCCTGAGCTAATAGGAACGTTTTGTGCTATCCAAGATGGACTTTGGTAACAGAACGACAGGGCTCGTGTTACTTCATTTTCATTAGGCTTGGCAAGAAAATCCTTTGTTAACCTAAATTGATGAAATCTCCATAGCTTGGTATCTCCCTCCCACCAAGTGCTGCTGCTGTCCCGGTGGGCAGGGTTCAGGGAGCGCTGGCTCAAGAGCCTGTGAACTGTGACTCCACAGATCACAGCCTGCGCTCTTTTATTTGTTCATTTTCAGTGGCCAAGTCCTCAAGGAGCTTTAATGTTGACACTGGCAAGACATGGATCACACCACACACAGCCTCTTTGTTGTGGCCCACGGTTCTTCAGCACTCCGATGGGAACACAGCCATGTAAGGACCAGAAGAAAACCAAACAGCATTTCCAGGTCTTATGAATGCATGTGGCTTGAGGTCATGTAGCTTCTCATTTTTGATAACTGTGAGTACAGATTCCTCTGCCTGTGGCCCAGAACTGTTCCTCAGTTCTCAGGGGCTGGTGAGTGGTGTTAGACCTTCGTGGCTCTGAGGTGCACATCCTCAGCCTGTGGGCTTCATGATGCTGCTCCCCTCGCCCACAGCTGAGCTGTGGCACCGTACCGAAAGGATGTTTGTGTATTTAACCAAATGGCAGAAACAAGCAGCTGGGGTTTTGCAGTACTTCCTGGCACACTGCATCACTTCTGGGGCTGCAGCACTCGCAGCACCCACCAGCTGAGTTATGTTGCGAGCCTGGTCTGAAGACCATAAAGAGCTGGAGGCTGCTGTATTTTGACTATTGGTTGTGTAAGGGAAGAGAAATGGCTGGCTAGGCTGGCAAAGAGAAGCCAACCACAAGCAGTTGCTATAGAAATAACCTATATTATGCTGAGCAGATTGCTCAGGCTGTGTGGCAGACAGCATATTTTACCCCCTGAGCAGAAACTGCCTGACTCAAGGAGCAGTCTCCATTTCATGCAGCAATGCTGCCATTTCCTAGTATGGTGGTTGGACTTTCTTGCCACACCTCCACCCTCCCTTTATCTCCAGTGTTTTATGGGCAAGTCACTTTCCAGACCTCTTCCTTGGTCTGGGATGGCTCTCCTGAATCCATAGTTCAGATAATGGAAAGGCTGATGATTTGTAAGAGAAAATAAGTGTTTTCCTTTTAGTGTCTGATTCAGCTCAAAACGACACCGAGTCCAGTTAAGTCAGACGTGGTCAGAATAACGGGTGGCCACCTTGGCACACAGATGATTGTTTTGCCCTGCACTGCCAAAGGACTCTGCCTAATGATGCCACCTTCTCTCTTTTCCACATTTTTTCTCATTCCACAGGATTTTGGCTACTTCCTCAGTAGACAAGGGGCAGGGCAGGCTGAGGAAGTGCACTGTTTTGCAGGAGGAGATCCAGTGCCAGGAGATACCCCTGCGAGGTCAGTCCTGCTCCCCCTCCCCACCGCTTGCCTCACCACGGGCACGAGGGCGCGCAGCAGCCGGGTGTTCAGAGAGAACCGGGCACGCTGTGGGGTCCTGGGGATCAGCAATGCACAGAGAGAAATGCAGACCTAGAGCTGTGAGTGATGTGTCTGGAGGCAGCGACACCTCTGCCACCACAACTTAAGTCTTCACCTAAACTCTAAATACGGGGCAAAGATTTTTGTTTCCAGCATATTCATTACTGCTGTAGTTGCTGATAACATTAATTCTGGGTCCTTCTTCTAGGAGACCAGGTAGAGCTGAGCTCAGTAGTTGTAGCCTTTCTCTGTATTTGTTCTGTTTGCCCAAGGCTGGCCAGTGTGCTGTACCCATTTTGGTTCTGTTCTCCTCCTTCGTTCATCAATCATTCATTCCTTTGCAGGAAAGATCAAAGGCTCCAAAAACATCCAGGGTGGTGGCATAGCTATTGACAGGAATTCAGACTGGATCCTGGTAAGGGACTGAAAATACCCATGCCTGGGAACAACTGTGTTTTTCCAAAATGCTGGGTATTTTTACTGGGAAATGCAAATGAGCAGATATAACAGAAGGACGAAGGCTAAAAGTTCTTGGCTGGATATCGGCGTGTTGGAAAATCAGCTGGAGCATTGCCAGCCAGGAGGGAGGACTGACTGAGAAGGGTCTTCTCATCGGCTGAGGATGGCAGTGGCCCTTGTACTTCACTGTAGCCACCCCCACTCATAGTCTGGAGAGGCCTGGCAGAGGAGGCTGAGGAGAGGCACCCATTTGGAGGCTGACACCTCGGTCTGGGCATTCCCCAGCCTGGCTTTTTGCCTCAGCTCAGGGCTGGAGTCCTGGGGAACCTGACATGGCAGGGATCACAGCAGGGAAGGTGCTTTTTCACTCTCACTAGGCTTTTGGTGCTGTGCTGGGGATGCTGACTGTTTGCCAGATGGCATCTTCAGTCATCCTCTGCCTACAGCTTTGCTCCTCTCTCATTAGCCTTTCCCACACCCCCCCCCCAGGCTTGCCTGCAGAAGAAGCACCACCGAGCCTTCGCCAGCACCGAGGACATGAACGGAGCCTGTACTCTGCTCACCACTGACCTGCACAGCACAGCCTTCCTCAACCTCACCAAGATGGGTACAGGAGCAAAGCCAGTACTGTGCCTTTGCAGAGGGGCAGAAACAGCAGCGTGAGGCTCTGCTCTAGCAGCCCAGGCTTCTGAGTACCTAACCAGCAAGGTTTAGTGGCTACTGGGAGAGACCTAGAGCTGAATTTTAATGTGGTATAGTGACTTGAACAGGGTTACAAGGTTCAATCTTCAAGATTGGCACGCAGCAGCAGGGATTTACTGTTGTGGTATCCCATGGATCTTCAGCCAGAATTTAGAAACATTCTTAGTGGATGGATGTGATAAACATCCACTGGGATTATCAAGAGTGCCTGGGCACTTAAGGCTGTTCCTTCCAACTCAGTGGGCTATTGGGTATTTAGTCACTGGTGCAGAGGGCTGGTCTGATTGTCTAGCCTTGCTCTGCCTCTTGCTGTCACTGAAAAGATGCCAACAGGTTTAAACTGGACACATAGATGGTCTCCTTCCATCTTCAGTCATCTAACTGCTACTAACAGTCTGATCCTCGGGTCTTCTGCAAATTTGGGAGCCTGGGTGGAAACAGATCCTGAGTTTAAGGTGTGTTAATTACAAGAGTGTTTCGAAAAGGTAGAGTGTATATTTTTTTTTTCTTGATTTTTAAATTATTTAGTTGAGACCAAACTAAATGGCATTCAAAGTAAAACCATCAAAGACAAGATCACTGACACCAGCAGCTCTGTCAGCACAGATGACGCCAGCAGTACTTGTGGTGAGCTCTTTGGCAGTGCAGCAAGCAACCACATGTGCAAAGGTAGGTACTGGACAGTCACCAGCACTACTTCCTTCTGCGTGAGCTGAACCGAAGCAGAAGTGTGTGTTTGTCTGGTGGGAGAGAGCTGGGGAGGAAAAGGGTAGAGGTTTTGAAGGTTATTTAGCTGGACCTGCTTCAGAATGGCTGGATGGTGCTGTAGTCAGAGTTTTGTTTAATATTGTGCCAATGTTCTTGAACCCTTACTGAATGTTAGGCTGTTTCTGTGTCCCTTCAAATGTCCTTTGATATTTAACTGCACTGACAGAACTGAGAACAGAGATTGCTGTTGTTCTGGGTGGATCAGAGAACACCAAGCCAGATGAATTCCAAAATGCCAAGACCTCTATCCTCAATATGATGAAGTCAATGTGGCAGAAATGCTCAAAGGTGTGTGAACCTCTTCAGAGTCTCTCATGATTTGATAGATGGGATGGATCAGAGCTCTAATGAAGAATGGGGAGTCTCCTGGTTTGCATAATTATTGCTTGTTAAACTACACTATTATACTGGTAATAATTCTACTTGTTCTAATGCAAGTGAGCCAAGGAGGAGGAGTAGCTGAAGAGAGAAGTGAGAGAGCTCAGAGTGGGTTTTCGTGCCAGAAACATGCTTAGATAATTTTACCAGCAAATCTCTCAGGGCAGCTTGAAACAGTACACAGAGAAATAAGGAATGGGGCTCATAAGCCAGTACTTGAAATGATTTAAATAAATCTGGGGACAAAGTGAGCCTGAGCTGTGTGGTCACAAAAGGTCTATCCAGATGGATAAGTACAGCAACTTCAGACAGGGAAATCATTGTCTTGAGAGAAAGAAAGTTATGTCAGTTCCTGGAGCTGATCCAAAAGGGATCACCAGAATACAAATGTGTGATGGAGACAGAGGGATAAAGACAATGACACACTTATTATTTGCAACCTATGCTTTCTGTGTTTGTGCAGTGAAGTTTGGGACTAAACTTGGCACTCTGAAGGACTTAGGTCACGTCTCACCAGCTCTGGTTTTGTCATCTGCTTTCTCCAGATCAGGTTTGCTGTGGTGCAGACTGGAGCACAGGTCCAAACTGAACTGCCTCTGGAAGAAAGCTGCAGCAGACAAACAGCTTTCTCCAAGGTCCGGAGCATCCAGCAGCAGGGCTCGCAGGCTGACATCGCAGCCGCGCTGCAGCATGTCTGGTGAGTTCACCTGTCTCCAGAAGCTCCAGGAACACTCAAGTGATGTGCATTAGTCCAGCCTCCTGCACCTCCTCTCTGCCCTTACCTCCCACTCTCAAAGCTCTCACGCTCCCAGTGCTTCTCTTGGTGGCAGGCTCTGCCAGCTGAGGCCTGTCAGTAGGTCTGTCTGGGGGACCATCAGGTCTACGGGGAGAAATAGCCAAGAGGTAAAGTGGGAAATCCTTCCTGCCTGGCCCAGGGGCTTCAGAATGAAAATGCAGTCACTTGGGTCTTGCTTTAAGCGTTTGTTCATTTGTAGACCCAAGGCCTTTCCCATCTTTTTCCGCTGCATCTTGGGAGTCAGGCTCTCCCTCTTGGTGCCATTTTCTTCTCAGTAGCCTGACTAACAGTACTGACCACACTGTAAAAATGCCCTGTATGCTATTTGTGAAAGTGCTGGTGAAGTCAGAGCTACTGTTTGTGGACAGCCAATGTCCCTGGAAAGCTGAAGTCCGTGCACATGTTTGCCTTGCACATCTGTATTGTGTGCTGAGAGCTCAAGGAACAGCAGCACCCTGCCACCACCACTGACATTTCTAGCTCTACAGACATGGCCTGTCCCACCAAATACCCCTAGGCTTCTGTCTCCACAGGGATAAAGTCTTTGAGCACCATGACTCCAGCCAGACTGATGACAAGATAATAATTGTCATGACATCTGGGCAAGTGTTTCTGGACAGCCATAGACTGAGGAATGTGTTGAACTCTCTGGAAATGGCTATGGTCAAACTCTATGCTCCTGGGGTGAGTGGGAAGCGCCAGCAAAGCCACACTTCTTTTTTTTTTTATTTTTTCAAGAAAGCACATATGTAGGGGAGTGATGTTTCCATCCATCCCATGTGTCTGCACTTCTGCACTGGGTGGAAGAATAATGCCTTAGACTTGGAGAATGTCCAATCTGAGATGCCCTGGCTCCTTTGATGCACTCAGGCCTCTGTCTTCTTGATGCCAGAGAGCTTATTTTGAGGGGGGTTAAGGAATATATCCTAGAAACAAAGATGTTTAAGTTGTGCATGTCTTGTGGCTCTGGAACTTTGACATTTGTTGTTTTCTTCACAAATAGGGGCTTTATATGGAATCTAGGCTCAAGGGTGCAGGGTGCTTTACCCAGCTTTCAGAAATCTTCCTTTTCAGAGCTTTCACGTTTGGGAATCAGATGGGTTTTCTTGTCTGTTTATGAAGTGTGCTCAGTCTCCCTGTCTGATGGCTTTTCTCCCTAGATTGGAGAGTTCATAAGCAACCAGTGGGTCCCAGAAGAGCTGCAGAAAGTTAGAGGTGACTGGTTTGTGCTGTCCACATATGAAGATTTTGACAGTTTCCTTTTGGAGTTGGAGAGAGAAACTCTGAGTAATTCAGGTAAAAGAAATCCCACTCCTGACACATCTGTGTTCTCTGTAACTTCCAGAATGGATCTCTGATGGTGGGTGGCTTCATTGCTTGAGCAATGTAAATACATCTCCAGGTCTTACCAGTTCTTGTAGTCACTTGCCCAGCAACAGCAAAACAAACACAAGTGATTTCTGTTACACTGTGAACAGCCCTGCTCAGCCAGCCAGCCAGGAGGACACGAGACCGAGTTTGGTGGCCGTGCCCTGCAGCTGTAACAGCCCTACAGAAGTAGGTGCTTTACAATACCCATTGACCCTGTGGTCAGTGCTGCTCTTATGGCACTTACACTTCTAGCTGTGCTCAGAGCTGTTTATTTCTGTTCATCTGTAGCTGTATGTTTAAGATGCAGTCCTGGTCCCACAGCCTTCAAAACTCAAGAGGATTTCCACGGCACCTGTAGTCTCGTGCTGGGAAGTAGTGCTGGCTGCCAGGCAGCAAGGAGCAGGAGCACTGTGTGGGCAGTAACCCAAGCTTTTGGTTCACCTTTTGCTTTCTCTCCCACTGCCTGCTCATCTTTGCTCAAACTTGCTTTCTGTTTCAGCTGAAAATATCCCAGCTGAAGCACCAGAGCACAGAAACACTCATGCCAGTGGTGAGAGCAAGCTCCCTTCCTGGGTGGAGGACGATAAAGAGGAGGAGGAAAGTAGCTGGTGTAGGTGGTCAAGTATCTTCTAACAGAATCATGCCATGGAGTGACAGAGTCTGGGGACTTGCTGAACTGTGAGCTGCCAGACCTGGGCTGTAGCTCATGCTGCAATGACAGCTGAGCAGTCCTGGCACAGTTCAGTTGCTTGTTTGAGTGAGATTGCACTGATCGGTAACACTGGGTAAAGGACTTGGGCCTGACCAAGACTGCTGACTGCCTTCTCCTCATGCCTTTCCTTTCCATTTCCTGGGCAGCTTCTGGAACAGAGATTGCTTTTATTCTGGATGGATCAGGGAGCATAAGTCCGGAGGATTTTGAGAGAGCAAAAGCATTCATCTACAAGATGATGAAGACACTGTATGAGCAGTGCTTTGAGGTACTTTCTTCAGCAGGCTAAAGAATGTGCTGTGCTTTAGTTAAGCTTATTCATCCCCAAAATGTGGGACTATGCAGGTTTGTTTCCGTTAGGATGTAAAAGCACTTCCACAACTTGCATGTATTAACATAATTTTGCTTCCATCTAAGCAGTACATTCCCAGTCTTGATCCCAAGGATGCTGTAGATATAAAAAGTCTGATCTGTATGCTCAGAAATCCCTAACTCTGCTTCTGTGCTGAGCGTGGAGCCCAGCGAGCGACATCTCTGCCTTCTTGTAAGGGGACAGCCATGACTTTCTTTGGGTTTCCTGTCTCTTCCTCTATTGTGACACCTGGGACAAACACAGCAGGAAAATGCAACTTAAAAACTTAAATCAGTGTTTCCCAAAACAATTTCTCTCTGCACTGGTAGAGCTTTTGCTTTCCTCAGCTATAAAATACTTCCACTAATCTCTGTATCCACACTAGAGAGACTTAAAAGCCACTTTCTACTGAAAAAAAATCTTTCTGCATAATCTGGCCAATGTTTCTGTTGGGATTTCTGCACTAGCAGTTGTGAAGGATCCTTTTTCTCTCAGCCAACGTTTGTCACAAGCAGGTGCTTCTCTGCTGCTTCCTTCCAGTGTGATTTCGCAGTGGTGCAGTATGGGTTTGAAATCAGAACTGAGGTCAACCTGCGGGAAAGCCGGGACCCTGGTGCCACCCTCCAGAAAGTGCTCGATATTGTGCAAGTGTGCAACGTGACCAAAACAGCCTCTGCCATGCAGCACGTCCTGTAAGCAACAGTGCCAAGAGCACGGGAAATGAAGGGGATGAATTTCTGTGGTGGTTCGCGGGTCAGGGAGAGGGAATTCTATGGATGTTGAGCTCCTGGAATCAGTCCTTTATCTGGCAGTGGTTGAATGGCAGGCAGCTGATCCTGTGCCTTGTTTTAGAGGGTCAGAAAAGCCAGCTGTTGGGGCTTAATTCTTGGTGGGGGGATGCTCAGGAAGGGGAGACAGCATCAGATAGTTATTCATTTACATTTGTGTGANTTGATGTTTTACCAGGGATTCTATCTTCACTGAAAGTCACGGCTCCCGCAAGGATGCAGCCAAGATCATGATTGTGCTTACAGATGGGGAAATATTCCTGGATGAAATGAACTTGACAACAGTGATAAGTTCACCCAGAATGGCAGGGATCAAGCGCTATGCCATTGGGGTAAGTTGGGAACACGCTCGGATTGTGTCCCCCTTCCATTCTGGAAGCACTGGGGGCAGAGAAAAGGAGAAACTGATCCATGCATGGTCCCAGTAACTAAAGGGAGAGGGAATTATAAAATAGGGAGGTGAAAGATAAACTGTGGCATAAACTGATACTAAAATCTGTGTGGTGTCAACTACATGCCCACATTTGCTACCCCTGCTACTTTCAGTGCCCCGTGTCCCCTTACTCTTGGACCATTCAGGATGGAGCTATGCTTCCAGTGGAGCAGACCATCCCCTTTTTCCTTGCACAAAGTGTAGAAAAATCTTTCTAGAATGACTGAATCTAGTGAAATACTTAACCTTAGTCCAGTCTATCTCCACAAAATATGGTTTATGTTTTCTTATCCAGGTTATTCTGGAAAATTAATAAAAATTAAAAGGTGTTCTGACTTAACCTCCCCAAGGACAAAACAGCAGAACTGAGGGGTTATTTTTCATTGCTTGGTTTTGATCACAGTCCTCCCAACTCAAAACTAAGCCAAGAAGTTGAAGCTACCTTCTAGATGAAGTGCATGCTTAAAANCTTTGGGTTTCCTGTCTCTTCCTCTATTGTGACACCTGGGACAAACACAGCAGGAAAATGCAACTTAAAAACTTAAATCAGTGTTTCCCAAAACAATTTCTCTCTGCACTGGTAGAGCTTTTGCTTTCCTCAGCTATAAAATACTTCCACTAATCTCTGTATCCACACTAGAGAGACTTAAAAGCCACTTTCTACTGAAAAAAAATCTTTCTGCATAATCTGGCCAATGTTTCTGTTGGGATTTCTGCACTAGCAGTTGTGAAGGATCCTTTTTCTCTCAGCCAACGTTTGTCACAAGCAGGTGCTTCTCTGCTGCTTCCTTCCAGTGTGATTTCGCAGTGGTGCAGTATGGGTTTGAAATCAGAACTGAGGTCAACCTGCGGGAAAGCCGGGACCCTGGTGCCACCCTCCAGAAAGTGCTCGATATTGTGCAAGTGTGCAACGTGACCAAAACAGCCTCTGCCATGCAGCACGTCCTGTAAGCAACAGTGCCAAGAGCACGGGAAATGAAGGGGATGAATTTCTGTGGTGGTTCGCGGGTCAGGGAGAGGGAATTCTATGGATGTTGAGCTCCTGGAATCAGTCCTTTATCTGGCAGTGGTTGAATGGCAGGCAGCTGATCCTGTGCCTTGTTTTAGAGGGTCAGAAAAGCCAGCTGTTGGGGCTTAATTCTTGGTGGGGGGTTGCTCAGGAAGGGGAGACAGCATCAGATAGTTAATAATTTGTATTTGTGTGAACATGAAAGAATTTCTCTCACCTCCTTGCTGTGACTGTTAGTTGTGAGTGCATAGTTCAACAAGTTCTTCCTTCTGTCCCAAGAAGGGAAGCTTCAGCTTGCCCCCCAAGTTCTTGATCAAGGGACTGGAACATCTCTCCTGTGAGGAAAGGCTGAGAGCCCTGGGACAGTTTAGCCTGGAAAAGAGAAGCATGAGAGGGGATCTTAGGAAGGATTAC
>VWZY01008421.1:477627-491974 GCA_013399075.1 Chloroceryle aenea
GTGTCAACTACATGCCCACATTTGCTACCCCTGCTACTTTCAGTGCCCCGTGTCCCCTTACTCTTGGACCATTCAGGATGGAGCTATGCTTCCAGTGGAGCAGACCATCCCCTTTTTCCTTGCACAAAGTGTAGAAAAATCTTTCTAGAACAACTGAATCTAGTGAAATACTTAACCTTAGTCCAGTCTATCTCCACAAAATATGGTTTATGTTTTCTTATCCAGGTTATTCTGGAAAATTAATAAAAATTAAAAGGTGTTCTGACTTAACCTCCCCAAGGACAAAACAGCAGAACTGAGGGGTTATTTTTCATTGCTTGGTTTTGATCACAGTCCTCCCAACTCAAAACTAAGCCAAGAAGTTGAAGCTACCTTCTAGATGAAGTGCATGCTTAAAAATCTTAATTTTTTTCAGAACAAAACTTTAGATATATTCCTAAGTTAGCCAACAAATTGACCTGTGGGTGTGTTTGTCACCAAGGCTTTATTCTGAAGTTTGCTTTCAGACACGCTGTGTGTTGCCTCAGATAATCATTCTGCTTTGTCTTTTCATTCTTTCTGGTCAAGAAAATGTTCAATTTTATGATGTCTTTTGATTTGTTGATTTCCAAAATGAATTGTTGGGTACAACAAGGTATATACAGCAAATCCAGCCCCAGCCAGTTACCTGAAGAGGTTTGTGGTGTCCAGGAGACCCTGAGACTGTCCACTACACTGGCTACCAAAGCAATTGCTATTTCTGGGTTTACACTTAGTGGCTGAAGCTGAGGTTTTTACCACAAGCTGTTGAATGAAGTAGGTGGGGGTAAGGAGACTAAAGGCTGCTGCTTTTAATTGCTCTGCATCTCTTCTGCAGGTGGGAGAAGCCTTCAAAAAACCCAAGGCCCTAAATGAATTGCGGTTAATTGCATCCGGTCCAGATGACTCTAATGTGTTTCAGGTGACCAATTATTCAGCACTAGATGGGCTGCTTTCAACCCTGAAGCAGAGTATTATTGGTATAGAAGGTAAATAGCAACCTTTCTATTTTATTAGTACCTGTTGAGATCTAAGGAGAAAGCAGCTTACCCCATTTCTGTTTCATCCTCAGGGATGCAGGGTGATGCCCTGGAGTATGAGCTTGCACAGACTGGTTTCAGTGTGCAGGTTGTGGATAAGGTAAGTATTCTGCATTTAACCCTGCTCAGCAGTTGTATGCTCTGCTCCTGCTTCCACACTTGGATGAACTCAGGAGGTCCCTCACCAGAAATTATGGTGATACAAAAATGAGATCTATGTGGCCAAACCTGTTTTGCAAGACACTATTTGCTTTTAATGTGTCAGATAAGCAAAAATATCACTATTGTAGTCGGTCAGTAGTGCATTTTATCTTGGGATGGGGTCTATCTCATGTGACCCCTGTTCTAACCACTGGATCCTTTTTATTCCCTGGGCAAAAGAGCTATCTCCAGCCTGCAGCTTTGATCTCGCTGCCATTCGCATCCCCAGTGCACAAGTCGGGGGCCGTGTTGCAAATGAAATAACTCCTCTCTTAGAATCTGGCTTCAAACCTTGGTTCATCCAGGACAAGAATGACCTCTGTCCTTGTCAGGAGGAGGAAACAGTGGAGGAGGAGACTAAGGACCATTCAGCAGCCTCGGCTGCAAGGACAGCATGATCCAGCTTTGCTGGAAAGCTCATGTAGTGAGCTGGGAGATGTGCAGCTGCTTCTCTGGTGCTGGGCAGGCACCCTGTCTGTCTTCAACACCTGGCAGGAGCTGGTAGAGCTGCCCGAGCTACGGGCTCCAGGGAGACAGAGAACACGCTGCTCCTCCCTGGCCTGCTTGGCGGGGTGCTCGAGGCAATTGCCCCGTGTCCAGCTCCCGATTTACAGTTTGTTACTTCTGCAGCAAGTCTTCATGTTTGGTGCAGTGGGGGCCTTTGACTGGTCTGGTGGAATTGTCCTGTATGACCTGGCAACCAAGACTGCTGTGTTCCTCAACGAGTCCAAAGAAGAAGCCCCGAAAGCAAAATACAGTTACCTAGGTAATGAGCTTACCCCTCTCTGAGATCAAAGACAGCCTGGCTGCAGCTTTGCTTGGTTTGTGTCTGGTGCAGTCTGGTGACACTGACAGCATTTACCTGAAGGCAGCCACCTCCTGCAGCTTCTCACAGGGTTTTGAATATTTCTACCTAACTGGGAGAGAGATTCTGGGGAAAACAGTCTCTGTTTCCTTATCTGGGGAAGATACCCCTTGTTTTCTCCTATGAGTTATGATGCCTTGTGGTATTACTCAGGTGCCATCTGGTTTCCCTGTGTAAGGATACCTGCAATGATGGGCATTTTTGAGCGCTGATAAGGAGAAGTATTTCAATTGTTGTGAGTGTCTGGAGAAGCAATAGCTCGTGAATCAGTACTCTTCTTGGCTTGGTGACAGACACAGCCTCGCTCATTCACCCCAGTGCTTTGTAGCCCCAAGAGCCCCATATCTCCTGACCATAGTCTGGGCCATAAAATGGTACCAGGAAATAGGAGGTGCTGCAGACTCTGTGTCAGGATTATCCTCCCGTTACCTCCCTGTTACAGGAGCTCCTCAGTGGATCTCTCTTTTGCTTTTTTCTCCACAGAGTATAGTGTTTTCTTCACTCCTGTGAAGGGTGATAAACCTTCCAGTGTGCAGACCTAGTATTTAGAAAGGAAAAAAAGCGAACAGTGACAAATGCTAAGAAAAGTCATCAAGAGTTCGAGTCTATTTTTCAGAGCAGCTATTTATTCAGTTACACTGTGAGCTGTTAAGAGAGGAAAACCTCAGCTGTGCTGGCTTTTCTCAGAGAAGTTACCTGCTATTTCCTAATCAATAGTTCCATGAGATGCTCTCTATTCAAAACCATGGGCTGCAGCAACTACACATGGTGCAAACTCTGGGATCTCATTGCAAATGCAGGTCTAGGTCTCCAACTAAACTCGGGGGGAATTTTTCCTGTGGGCAAAGAGCCTGGTACTGACTGTGTGTGCTGGTTTTGCTTCTTGTGTGAATGCACCAGGCTACAGCACGGCAGTGGTGCGCACGGAATATGGGCCCTTGTACGTGGCTGGAGCTCCACGACACAGCATGAGGGGGAAGGTGTTGGTGTTTCAGGACGGCCACTTAAAACAAACCCTACAAGGAGAACAGGTACTGAGCTTCCCTCAGCCAGGCAGTCGGGTTGGTGGGCTGCACACATCCATTCGCTCGAGCTGCATTTCTCCTCCAGACACACTTACACCCCTACCCAGGCATCCACTTCAGCCAGATGTGGATCGCCCAGGCTTTGTTCGCTCCCTAATGTTTTGGGAACAGCTGAAGAAATCGTGAAATTTGGAAAAAGACTGGGAAAAAAATTAGCTAAATGGAGTGTACTATATTTGTATTCTGTTCTCATAGTTCACGGGGAAAGAGGTCGTCAACTGTGCTATTCTTTTTCCTCTGTCAAATTGTTGAATAATGATTTTGTTACTGCTAAACTGGTTACAGGATCTGTCCCTGAGGATGGCTGTAATAAAATAAATAATAGGAAATAATCCACATATAAGTAGATATGTGATGTTTTGTTCTAAAAATTGCCTTACTGCTGCAAAGGACACTAATTCTACAAAGCTATATATAGAGAATTCCAGTGCAAGAGCTGCTTGTCTTTTTCTGGAGCACAGGTTGGATCTTATTTTGGATCTGAGCTCTGCCCACTCGATGTGGACCGTGATGGGCTGACAGATCTTCTCCTTGTTGGAGCTCCGTTTTATCACGTTCAAGGGGAAGAAGGCAGGGTTTACGTCTATCGCCTGGAGACAGAGGTAAAAACACTGGTAGCGTAAACACTCCGCGCTGGGGATTTTCCAACCATGCCTAAGTAGTGACAAATAAAACATTCCTCCTGTGTGCTCTCACTGGATGTGCTCTCCCTGTATGGTAGAGGACTGCAGGCTGAAGCCAGCAGTCCTGTCTTAGTCATTAGCATAGAAAATAGAAATAACTAAAGAAATAAAAGCCTTCTGTACCTAAGATACCCTCATCACAATGAGATAAAATCCTTTCTTTTGCCTGTACGCAGGCACTTTGTGGTGCAGACCTTGCTCTGCCAAGCAGTGTTCTTCTCAGCCCTTGCAATGAGCGTGTGCAGGGGCAGCTGCTGTAACTCTGCTTCCCAGGACTTGTAGGAAATGCAATGTTTTGTGGGCCTAGCTACAGGATCTGTTACACAGTATACAGGATATAAGTTACTTGTGTCATTCTGAAGGAGAAGTGAGCTGTAAGAGCAGACCAGTAGAAAACCCTCTTTGGTGCACTGCTAGAATCTGCTCAGGGCACGTTCGGGCTGATTGGAAGCAGAAAACAACATCTGTTAGAACTCGAATAACCTGCCCCCTCTTGTGGCTTGTCTCTGCAATAGGGTGGAGGAGATGGGATGGTTTGTGTTGTGAAACGGGCTAAATCTCTACTCAGTCTGCTACGGGTTTAAGTCAGGACAGCACTTCATGTGTCCACTTGCACAGGGCTGTGCAGGGACACTGGGTCTGGGACAGATTTTGTGTGCTCTCTGTGCAGCAGGATGAGCTTTTGTTCTGAGAGTCACCTGGTATCTTGAACCTGTCACATTGTTTAGGGCTTTATTGTTCACTTCCAAGCATTATAAGTGTGCAGTAAGACATCATTTTTTATTATTTATTTTTAAATGTAAGAGTTACTCAGGCTACTCTTGCTATAAATGGATTTCCTTCCTGGATGTTTTTCAGACTGGTTCATTCACCTTGCAAGGACACTTAAACGTGCAGGTGACCTCTCCTTTTGCAAGGTTTGGGTTTACTGTGGCCAGCATTGGAGACATCAACGGGGATGGATATGAGGACGTTGCAGTTGGAGCCCCCCTTGAAGATCAGCTTTCAAACAGTGCCTCCTTTGGCAGCATTTACATCTTTAATGGTGACAAAGACACGATCCAGAGATCTTTCTCTCAAGTACGTGTCTTGTGGGGAGTTGGCTCCAATACACCTTGAGAGGGTTCCTTAGCAGGAGGCTGGGAGGAAGGACTTCCACATTTCGTTTGCATCGATGGGTGAGAAATGTGCAGATGTGGGGTGGTTTCTGCAGCAGAGCTGCTCCTTACCTGTCCTTGCCCCTCCTGTCTGCTCAGGCAGAGCAGCTGGAGTCAGGCACTGCCTGTAAAACAGCGGAGTCTCTTGCGAGCCTTCCATTATGGGAAGTTAAGAAGCAGTATTTTACATTTTTGTGTTACAAAATCATCCTCTCAGCAGCCTCGTGAAAGGAAGTATATTTTTCCAAGGACTGGAGAGAGATCCTGACCTGTTTGTTGATGTTTCCTCCCCTTTTAGAGAGTTAAAGCTTCAGAAATTTCTTCAGGACTTCGGTACTTTGGGCAATCCATTGATGGTGGCTTTGACTGCACCAACGATGGTCTCCAGGATGTTACAGTAGGATCACAGGAGAACGTGGTCGTGCTCCGGTAGGTAGCGAGTGCTATTTTTTAGTGAGCTGGGGAAATGCTTCAGAGACAAATATAGAATCTGTGTTCCAGGCACTCGGTAGTGATTCTATTTTTATTCGGCATCGAAGGGACATAAAAAAAATAATCTTTCCCAGTGCTAGAAATGATATAAAAGGTAAAGCCTTTAGTTCAGCTTGCAAATGCTTTTGCCTTTGTAAGTCTAAGAGACATGAACTGATTAACAGATTTGGGTCTAAGATGATCTTGACATCTGCAATTCAGTGCTGGATATGTAGGTCATTTAGACAAAGAAATAATTGCTTTACAAACTGTACCTCGCTGTCATCAGACATCTGGGAGCTGAGAGACCTGTGCAGCTCACATAGGATGAGACACGACAGACAGAGTTGATTTCTGTATTTAAAACCAAATTGTAGATAGAGAATTTGAACCTCTAGATAATGAGTTTATCTAATGGAAACATAAACACTGTGTTTAATTCTGAAACTCCAGCCATCTTGGTGTATTTTGGCTGCCTGTTCCTTCAGACTCTTGGGATTTTGTGTGTTCTGAATGTTCCCAGCAGAAACTGGAACTTCTGTAAATAGGCCAGCCTGGTGCAGGTGAAATCCATGGAAATACTGAGCAGTTCTTATTCTTGCTGCCAGGTTTTCTTAAAACATTTTTTCCTGTAATGTTTCAGTTCAAAACTCTATATTTAATTCTTATCTGTTGTTCCCTGATTAGCTCAAGACCAGTTGTCCACTTTCTCACCAGCATGAGATTCAACCCTGAGAGAATCCCAATTTTCCAAAATGACAGCACTGTTACAGCAAAGCTGTGTTTTGACACAATCTCAGCTTCACCAGTGTCACAGGAAGGTAATAATTGGGAATTGGGATCAGACTGAAATCTACAGACCTACACTGTCCTTGGAACCTTGGCACCGAGGACAATTCCTGGTACCACTAAGAAAGGATTTTGAAAATCTTGCAGTGCTCTCCCGGTTATACCTTCTCTACACGGTGGACTTGGATGTGAAAATGGCAAAGAGGAGAGCACAGTTTGAAGATCAGAACACCACGGCAAGTGGAAAGCTGCTGGTCAGCAAGAGCATGTGCTCTGAGCTGCAGCTTCACATGCTGGTAGGTGCCCCCCCTGTAGAAAGAAGGGTGGAGAGGATGGGATTTTTAACAGGATCTGCGTGGTGAGTTTGTCTCCAACGGCAGAAACACTGCAATGGGGGGGGGTTCTCGGCGTGAGATTGCTGAGCATGTTTTACAGCTGAGGCAGGAGATGTGTCATGCACCATTTTGGTTTCATATCAACCTCTCACCCTCTCGTCTGTACATCAAGCATTTCTAATCCTACAGTTGCAGCAGAGGCACCAAGCTGTACAGAATGAAAGCAAACGTAAGGGAGCTGTTTAGCACAGCGTGTAACGGAATCACCGGACGCGTTATCCAGGGGGTGGCACAGGAGCCAATGTATAAATTGATCAAAAATACCTGACAAGCTTCTGGGCCACTGGTGGCTGTTAAAGGCAGTGGCCCAAAGAGAATATCTGAGCCAGAGGGGCCCTAAATAGGCCTGATGAGAGAAGCTGGAACAGAGACAAGTGTGAAGACTTTTGCATTTTAATGCCTGTTTATTTTCTCAACAACTTCTTCCTTTCTTGTAGCCCTGTGACTTTGATTGTTTCTCCAGTGTTTTTCTGAGAGTTAAACACAAACTCTTCAAGAAAAATGGTAACGTGGAGTTTGCTGTTCCTGTGCAGAATAGATACCAGCCATCAGAAATGCTTTTTCAGGTAACAAAAGAGCTTTCTCTCTTTCCAGAATGCAAAGCTTTTGCTACTAAAAATAAAAAATATGGTTTTCTAAGCCTTCACATGTCATCTTCAGCCCTCTGCTCCCTTTCCAGTTATCAGTACTGTGCTCTGGGCCCAGGTTTTCCCCAAACAGTTATTCAGATCTTAAGAGAATCTCATGTCTAAGGTCCAGCCTCAGATCTGCTAAAGGAATTCCTTTACTTTTGGCCATAACGTTTCTCCTGTGCCTCTGTATAAAATGAGATTCGATGCTGCCTGTGAAGAAGGCAAATGTTTGTGTGTTTTGTGAAGTACTTTTCAGATATTGAAGGCTGCAAACCTCTAATAAACTCAACCTTTAAGTTTGCTGCCCTGTCCCCTCTCCTGCAGTTCAGCAGCAGGATTCCTACAAGCTCACCCAGCTCTTTTCCACAGCTGCTCTGAAACCCAACTCACAGCTGCTGAAAGAAATCCAGAAAGCTCTGTGAAGAGGCAGCTTTTTGCTACTCGAGTCTTAACCACAGTTCAATATTTAATTAGTTGTCCATAAAGCACAGGACAGAAAAGTTAGGACAACATTTAGCACGGAGCAATAATGGACACTAATTGCCATAGTCACAGTACTCTTAGGGATTATGATGTCAATGGTACATTTATTTCTTAAGAATAATTCATGAGATTCTTGGGTGTTGGTCAGCATTGCTTAGTGCTTATGCACCTAACACCTAATTATCAGTTATCATTGAACTTCTCCAGAAATATCAGCCACAGACAGGAGATTTTTATGGGTGAATAAAACTATTGTTAAAGGAAGTAAACTCATCTCTGCAAATCATATGCCTGGAAAATGGCACGAGCATATCAATAAGCTTAGTCAAGAAAAACATAATCTCTGGAAAAGCAATTAATGCTTCACCCTGAGGCAATCTGGGGAAACAACTGGCATTCTTTAAGGTCTTTAACAAGACCTTGTCCCCAGTGAAGGCGTTTCATGTTATTGCTAATGAACCTTCTCCTGAGAGCTGAATTATGAAACATCATCAATTTAAGACTGAATTATGACTAGAGGGTCTCCTGTTTCCACCTCTCCTTAAGTGAGGTCAGGGAAATTCTGTTTTTTCAGAGAATGTATGTGTAAATGTAAAGACACTCATGATTTGCTATCTTAGAAAAGTTAGGACTGTTAAAATCTGACTTGATCTGTGTTTGCTTTCAGCTGCCTTACAAGAAGGACTGCAACAAGACCATCTGCACTGCTCGTTTCACTTTGACAAGCTGGATTCAGTGAGTCATAGCAGTTGAATTGCCCAGATTTTGCATTTAGCATTCATATAAAATGTCATCTTTGTGCATAAGATGTTTTCTTCAACTTCCCGAAGGAGATTTGCCGTGCCTCTGACATCACTTTCCATCCAGTTCACCCTTCCACAGCGTCACATCCATAGGCTGCTGTACCTGGGTGTCCCCATGGGCGCTGCTGGGCTGCGCCAGGAAACCTCAGAGGAAAGGTCAAGGTTTAAGCAACTGTAGTCATCCTCACATCACAGTTCTGGCATTTAATTGTGAAGAGGAGATTTTGTTTCAGGCTGCTGCACGGCACTACAGCAAGGAGCTGCTCAGTTTACACAGCCTTGGACAAAAGAGCAGGCACTGCTTCAGTGTGAAAATGCACCCTGGAGATTCACTCAAAAGCTAATTAAGCAGAACAATGTTTAAAGTCTATTTAGATGTAAACCAGAAATGATAAAATGTTACATAAGTTTGGAGGTAACTGCCTTGGATATTAAGAAGGAAGCATTTTCTTAGACCCTGAATATTGAATAATTAATTGGGTTATTGCATTATTCTGTGTGTGAAAGCATTTGGAGGGAGTAATTACCAGAACCAGAATGCTTCAGGCCTCTTACTGAGTAACAACCTGTAGACATTCCATGTCACCCCTCTCATCTTTCTGTCTGCTTCCAGAAAGGAGTTGGTGGTGGGCCACACTAAAGAGCTGACCATGAACGTGTCACTGACCAACAGCGGAGACGACTCGTACATGACCTCTATGGTCTTGAGCTACCCTAAAACCCTGCATTTCAAGAAGGTGGCTGTTGAGGTAAGACTGCAGAACAGCTCTTCAGCCAGCAGCAGACTGCCGAAAGAAAACCTAGCTCGGACTCCTATTAATTTATGACTTAAATAAATCCTGAAGTAAAGTCCAGGGAAGAGAAAGAGCATTTCAGTTGCTAGGACTAGAGCCTAAATACTGGATTTATCTGATTTAAGACTCCCAAGCTTTTATTGGGCTATTTGTACCTAATTCATTTTATGAGCAGACACAGACTGAATTGAATTTCCCTGTCTGTTTGTATTCAACATTAAAGAGCATTCCTGTTCTGTTGGCAGCCATCCTCTCCCGCTGTTCTCTGTGGCCAGCCAACACCATTAACTGCTGTGCTCCTAGCCTGTAGCTGCAGAATTGGGCATCCAGTATTCAAGAAAACAACTGTAAGTAGAGATCATTATTTTCACTTTACTTTTTTCCCTGCCAGTTAATGACACCGAGTAGCTGCTCTTTCACCCTCTAGCTCTACAATTAGGCCAGAGACACAATTCCTTCTAATTCAGCGTATGGCTGGTGTGCATTTTCTCAAGGCAGGAGATCATTTTCACATTTGCCTGCACTTCACTTCATGGCTGATTTCTCCAGAAAGGGAAAATGAGCAGAAACCCCATCAGCCATCATGTTTTAACAGTGCCCTGGCGAGGGAACGAGTATTTACGGGGTAATCAATATTTTGTTCTGTCTTTCTCTTCCCTCCAAACAGGCAAAATTTTCAGTGATTTGGCAATTAGAGGAAAGCATATTCCAAAATAAGCCTGCGATCACTGTTAATATCACCAAGTGAGTATTGCTGTTTTCACCACAAAATACTCTGTGAACTAAATACCAGCATTCCAGCTCGGTGTCCGTGCTACTCCCCGGGCACTGGTTATACAAACTACACCCGTGCAACCTTCCAAAGCCTCTGGATCCACGTGAAAACCCTTTCCTTCCCATATCATTTTAGCTTTGCTCATACTTCATTATTTCAGCACCCTTTAAGATCCTAATTTAAGTGCAGTACATATTTAAAAGCTCGAGTTTTCGGACACGGCAGCCTGGGTTCTGGCATCCTCCCTCCTGAGCAGAGAGAGCTGGTGATTAAAATATGTAATCCAGCTCTGTTCCAAGTAAAGCTTTCACTCCAAGTGATTTGGATAAAAATAAATGTTCGCAGCATTTTTCTTGATTAGGGGCTTTCTAATGGGGGGAAATGATAATTTAGATTCCTTGTCACCTTCCATTAAATTTTAAGGGGACTGATGAGCACACAGCATTTTTTAAACAGGAAACATCTTTAAAAAGAAAATGAGAACTCATCCCTGGCAGCTACACTTCCTGGCACAGTTTAAGGGAAGGATTTCTGTAGGAATTTGATGTCCAGTTTTGTAAAGGGTAGAAGCTTAAATTCTGGTGAATGAAAACAATACCACATGTTCACAAACTGGCATTAGTTTGTGGTGAAACGTTTTGAGGTAATGGCAGCTTCCAAAATCTGTAGTACTAAAGGGCTACTCCAACAGTCCTGTGCCGTGTCACCATGGGGCTGGCACCTCTCCTGCCATGAGTTACTGCCCCTCTTTCCATCCCTCTCGTGCAGCCACTGTTGGCACTTCTCAGACCACAGAAATGAAGCACCAAGGCAGGATAATGTTGTTTCACTTACCCTTTTTTTTTTAAAGCATAAATGAAAACAGCACCATTCTGACTGAAGAACATGTCCTTGATGTCAGATATGCATTTGCTGCAGTCCTGACCAAGTAAGTTTTAAGAATATTCAATTATATTCCATTACTTTAATCAATTAGAGAAAAAAAAAAAAAAAAATCAAGCAGATGCCTGGTAAGATTCCAGTACAATTTCCATCTTGGTAATTTCAAGCACTGCAGATTTTCAAGTCACATTTTCTGGTACTAGACAGCAAAAGTAGAGTCTGGAAGATAGAACAATGAAACCATACCATGGGCAGGGGGGTACTTAGGGTCTAACTGCTTAGGCTGTAAAAAGTAGACTTCAGAATAGATGCATCTTTGAATGTAACTGACAGACTGGAAATACACACGTGGAGAGAGAGGCTGCTCAGTGTTCTGCTTAGAACAAATCTGAAGCTGCTACCTCTTCCTTCCCTCATGCATCTGTGTCACTGGATGTACTAATTGATCAAATGAATCTAATTCACCTCTCACCGTTTGATTTATCGCTCTCTTTAGACCAGTTTCTTTAATGTACGTGAATGTCAATGGAGGACTTCTTGAAACTAAAGAGTTCAGATTTAAAGTAAGTATAACTATGAATTTAGGTCATCTGATCCATCTGCAGTCAGCACTACAGAGCAGTTACTACCTTGTGCATTTTCTTCTGTAGGTAAGTGGAGAAAATCGCTTCAATGCTGCCATCAAGTTACAGATCTGGGTTCCTATCGAGATACAAGGTCACAACATAATCACAGTCAAAAATGCATCAGGAACACAGGTACTTTTTCTTACTGTTTTTTTTTTTTCATAATCAAATACCTGTTAAAATGGGGCAGGGGGGAAACCCACCATCTTGCAGATACAAGTGCTTTTAAAACCTACACTACAAAAACTTTACATATTTACATTTTGTGGCATCATTCTGGGTGCAAATTTTGCCAAACTGAACAGAAGTTGCATTTTAAAACTAAGTCAAAATGTGGGGTTTCCCCTCTCTGTCCCCAGCTGGGTTAACACTATTTACCTTTGTCCTCACTGACCAGAATTGATTGTTTCTTTGGATTGTTGCTTTGGTTTTTAAGAAAAAAGAATTTGTAAGAAAGACAATGTAACAGGGAAAGAACTTTTAATAGTCCTGAGACTAAAACGGTAAGAAAATGTCTGTAGAATTCAAAAGATTAACTGAGCCTAAGGAAATCTTTTCCCCACTTCTGAAACATCAACTCTGTTCTTTCCCCCACATCACACCTCAAAAGTACATAGGGAAGCATCTCCAACAGTTTTTCTTTCAGGTTTTTTTAGACATTTTGATAGGATATTATACGTATTGGTAACCGATCGTAACAATTCTTCACTGTGCCAGCATTTAAAAAGATCATACATAAAACAGCAGAGGAAGAGGCATCATCAGTGACGGGGTTCCTGGAGACCTCACACTCCCTCGCTCACTGGAAGAAGCTGCTCTTCTGTAAAACATCACTGGCAGACTCAAAGTTCAACACTTCTTTGTGGAACTTGACCAGATGCTTTTTTATATTCCTCAGGGCGCAGCTCGATTCTTTTGTCTTGTAGCGCATGCCTTTCAAAAGTTTATCTGCCAAGTAGTGCAGCCAGAGGACGTTGCTGTGGGGATTATAGTCAGTCCAGCTGTTGGAGTTCTCTGCTTTCATCTGCCTGTAGATATCAAACTGATAGTCCCCTGTGCCTTGGAACAGTTCTTCATCAGTGGAAAGGTCACAAAACACGGTTAACCCATCCTTCTCCAGCCGAGACAAGGTGTAATCGATGATGTTGACCTGAATCCCTGCTGTGGGGATTGGGTGTGTTACCCCGTTCAACACATAATTCAGCTCCTTTACGTCTGTTTTCTTTACCAGCACATTCCCCCAGTGCAAGTCTCTGTGCTCAAAGTGCAGTTCCTGTTCTGCCACAGCCAGGGAAGCAGTGACCTGGTGCAAAATGCTTTTTGCTGATGCCACTGAACCGAGACTGCTTCTCATGTTCTCCAAGTCACTGCCTCCAAATTCAAACTCCAGAACCATGAAGAGCTGCTCATCCCCAAAAAGGTCTGGCCGATCATTTTCTGATCCCTTTACTTTGTGGTATTTGTCCCAGGCTTCCAGCAGGTACTTGGGATAGGCCCCTTGAACACAGTGCACAGAGTACAGGCTGATGAACCCCACAGTCCTGTTCAGAGACTCCTCAGACAGAAGACTGAGTTCTTTTGAAATTATTATCTCAGGTAGAATCTCTCCAAAGCTCTTTTGAGCTTCACCATTTACTTTTTCACTCCCCTCAATGGGAATTATTTTTAAGGCCACAGGTCCTCTCTCACTGTCAATCTGGAACACCTCTCCAAACACCCCTTCTCCGATTTTCTTGCACTTTTTCATCTTCTCTAAAGGAATGCATTCCTCAAAAGCAATAGGCCCCTCCTGCTGGCATTCCCCAAACACCTTCTCTGCATCCGTAAGCATTAGCTCCAGGACAGAAGAGGAATTCCTGGGAGCCAGCAGGACCATGGAGGAAGCAGACCAAGCTGAGCACGGAGTCCTACCAGTAGACAGGGTTGCTTCGTGCCCTGAAATCTGGTATTTCACAGATGGGGTACAAAGGATGCTGTTGTAGAAACTCTCTTCTGTGGTAACTTTCTTCTTCTTATGGAAGGACAACGATGCTCGAACTCTACCCCAGGAAGGGAAGCTATCGAGGAAGGAATAGTCATTGTCTCTTACATCCACAGACAAGTCCAGAACACCTTTCTTCATCCCTTTTTGCCTCAGCTGTGGCCTGAGTAGGGAGTTATTGGGCTGCTGCTGCCTCTTGTTTTTGTGCCTTTTTGGACGAAGCCTTATTTGCCTCCCCCAGCGGCTGGCACTGAAGCCGCTGATGCAGGCTTTCCTACAGGCACTTCCCTCTCCAGAAGCAACTTTGGTACTTCTGTGTTTGTTCTCCAACATTCCTTGAAAGCCCCAGGGAGATACTGGCTGCTGGCAGGCGGGTTGAGCATCTGCCTTCGCGTTGAGTTTCGTGCTTGTCAGCCACATTGGCACTTCCTGGGGGTCCAAGACCACCACGGGCGTGAGCTGGCACTTGACTCCCTGGCAGCTTAAGCTTCCTCTTGCAAAATCGCTCCTTAGATCCTCACCTAGTTCACCAGAAGTGGCACTGTTATAGGGTGTCGAGTGCTGGGGCTGCCCGTTAACGGGGGGCAGCGCTGCCTGAGGGGTGGCTGCGCCTTGCTCTGGGGACAAGGGAGCTCGTGCCTGGCACGGTCCCCGCAACGATGACCTC
>VWZY01008421.1:492584-510244 GCA_013399075.1 Chloroceryle aenea
GAACTGGCTTTAACCGACCCCCGCCAGGTGTGCTGCCTAACGACCCGGGGCCTGCCAGAGCTGCAGGGCCAGGGTCTCCATGGCGCTGTTGGCTGCCCCTGCAGAGCGGGAGGGACGTTTTCCTCCCGGCAGCGTTTCCCAGGAGGCACTCCGTGCTCAGACGGGTTGCTGTGGGTCTTCTGCCTTCCACCAGGAGCTGCCCCTTGTGTAAATGGCCTTAGAGCACCCTGAGCTTCCACTGCTCCCCACAGTTTCTCCCCGAGCTTCCACTGCTCCCCACAGTTTCTCCCCGAGCTTCCACTGCTCCCCACAGTTTCTCACCGAGCTTCCCTAGCTCCAGTTTCTCCTGAGTGGGACACGTCCAGTTCTATTCACCAGACACCGCTTGGTGGCAGCACTGTGCGGGGTGGTTCTTACCGTCTGAATAAGGGTTTGCTCTTACAACCCCCTTTTTATTTTTCTTCTGAAAAGTAATTGATATTTTGTTCCTTTTTTTTTCCTCCATAGTTCTTAACAAGCACAACTGTTGTGCTGGTTCTGGGAAAAATCACCTTCAACAGAGACCTTTATGTGGGCCTGAGAGAGGAGAATCATAATACTGAGGTATGAGAGCAACACGTAGGCAGCTTGGCCCTTCTCTCGGGGCAGGAAGAAGTGAGAATCCCAGGTGGTTTTGGTGAATCTAGAGAAACAATCAAGGCCACAGTTAAATTCTGGACCTTTTGAAACAAATATCTGTTCGCTCACTGAATTTAGTGAGATCAGGTTTTGTCTGTGGGATGAAAGCAGAGGGAGGGTATTAAATAGTTCAGGAAAGTTTTTAGTGTTCAGTACTGAAGTCCCTGTCCCTGAGGTGTGTGGCTAACACAGAGGCCTCCTGTCCTCCTAGGGATTTCAACGTGAGCATTCCTTCTCTTTCCCCAGTGAAGATGTGCTCTTTCATCTGAAAGATTGTCACTGGGGACTATAATCACTGTGCACGTGTAAAGAAGACTCAGTAAATTTAAATCGCTTCTTAGGCTTGCAATGGAAAAAAAATCATGTATCTGGTATTGCACAGCAGGCACTGTGTGTAGATGGGTTGGTGTGTCCAGCAGAGGTGAAAGGTGGAATGCCAGCTCAGGCTATGTGGCTTTCTCAGTTAAAAGCTAACCAAGAAAAAATAGCTGGTCTCCAGTATATGCTGAGTTGACTTTGATTCTCTTCCAGATCACTCTGGTCTTCCTGAAAAATGAAGTGATTGATCCCTTGCCCATTATCATAGGAAGCAGTCTCGGTGGACTTCTCTTGCTGGTGTTCATTACTCTGCTCCTCCGGAAAGTGGGTGTCCTTAATGCAAGCACAACAAACCAGAAATGGTTTTGTTAGATGTTTTAATGTTCTTTTGAAGGATTTCTCTAAGTATGAAAGTGGTATTTTCAAATGCATGCTGAGGGACATCTGCCACTTACTGCTGTAAAGCCTCAGTCTAGTGTTTTGAGCTACTCTGAGCCTTGCAATATAACCTCTGGAGACCTGTTTTAAAGTGTTTTGCAGAACATTTCAATGTTAAAGTGTTTCTAGGTGTTCTGAGGGGTTTTGAACAATGTAGGCCTTCAGGCTTACAGCCCTGTCAGAAGTCATCTGCATTGCCTAGTCACTGCAACACTGAGGAGGAAAGACTTGAAGTTTTATTAAAAAGAAAAAAATATGTAAAGACTTAATAACTTCTTTTGGTTTTTTTCCCCAGTGTGGATTTTTCAGAAGAAAGTACAGAATTATGATGGAGCGAGAAGGTGCCTCTTGAAGACTGAGCTGCCCAAAGCAGAAAACTCTGTATTCCTTCACTGGCTTTTTGGAAAAAAGAGGGAGTTTGTCTCTGGCAAAGTCCACGTCTGGCTAAGATACAAAGCAGTTCATATTCCCTGGTAGAGCTGTGTCACTCTGGGTCTCGGGACTCCCCCAGATTGCTGTTTTGACCTTGGGGACCCAGCTCTTTTGGACAGTCCAGTTGCCTGCTTGGATTAATTGTCATGGAAGGGACTGCTTGGTATTGATGAACTCGACTCCCCAGGAGAAATTTTGCCTTAATATATATGTGCTAGGAAAAAATTAATCTTGGAATCTGTTAGTTTTATGTATTGGATTGCAGTCTTGGTTGATGTGATGCTGAGTGGTTCTCAAATTGATATTTCATACCAAGTAGCTTCAGAATAGATTGAAATAGAAATGGATTAGGGAAATCCCATCCTGCTATCGCTGGTGAAAATGGAGAAATGAGCATTTTGCATATGCACACATCTCTATACCTGTACACAGAATTGTACATTTTAATGCAGTAAAGTATGTCCCTTGATGTCTCTGGTTCTTGGAATCAGCAGCGTGTCTATGTGGCAGTTAGTTTTTCATACCTCACAGCCTTATTTCTGAATTTTCATTTTCAATTGCTTTCAAATCCTGATTTGGTCACAAATAAAAACTTGAATGGTGAATCTCCTTGCTGCTCTGGCAGATGACCCCTGAAGGGGGAGATAGTGCCCCAAGTTAGCCTGGTTCACTGCACCTCCGTCAAGGGCAGAGCCAAGCAGTGAGCTGCAGCAAGCAATTAGATTGTCAGTAATTACCAGTGATTGTGATTTACTGGCTCTGGGGGGCAGGTAGCAGAAGCCTGTCCCTGGCTTTAGCCACTACCTGGTGTTTTCTTTGCTGAGCAATGAAATGATCTCAGCCCCTCGCAGGTGTTTGCTGTTTCCAAAGATGGAAAATTGCAGACACTTAGTGTTGTTCTTCTTTGGCTTTTTTTTGCCCCTAGCTGGGTAGCTGTTTTACTTCTGTCGTGTTTGGCTAACCATAAACCCCACAGATCTAACGTGTGTTTACACACAGCAGTGGATCAAACAAAGCTTTTTCATTCAGACATTCAGAAGGCAAAACAGTTCTGTGTCCTTTGGCTTAACCAGTATTGCCTGATGGAAACTCAACCAAACTCTGGCTTTCATTGGAATTTCCTTGTAAAATTCCTGTCTGGAACCTGGGTACTGCTATTAATACATCTCTTCAAGGCTCTTACAGAATCACCCTCCTGATGGGATAGGCATTCCGGGTGTGTCCTACCCCTAAATTTGGCTGCTAAACAGACAGAAGTTAAGGTGCTAAGTACACTCACCTGCCTGCTTAGGAGAGAAGGAAGAGGTACCATGGCAAATGCTGTTTGAGGAACATGGGGCCCTTGTGTGACTTTTAACAGTGCGAGAGAAGCAGGGATCTTCCCTGTCATCCAGCTCCATCAGCAGCTGCAGCCATTCTTCTGGCTTGAATCTGCCTCTTCCCTGGCTGGTTGTAGAGTTCCTTGGAGCTGCACACAGAGTGGGTCACTGCAAATCTGCTGGTGAGTGCCAGGGACTGAGGAAATGACACCTCCACGGTGAGAGCTCGGGGAGGAAATGTGTCTGAACCAAAGAGCCACACATGTCAGCTTTTTTGTCAAAACAGCTCTGTACTGTCTGGAAGTTGGTGAGCTTTGCCTGGTCTGAGTGGCTTTCTTGTCACCCTCTTGGTGTAAATCCCTTTTCTGGAGTGGTTTTAGTGTCATGTTCTTTGAAAGTACATTTTTGCAAGAGAAGCCTGACTGTGTGTTGCACTTGCTGGCTGAAGGTGGGCTGAGCGTGTGTCCTCTCCCAGGCAGCCCAGCGGGTCTCTGGGGCTGTTCTTGGTCACTCAGTCCAGATTTTGGCAGAGCCATTATGAAATTATTCTTTGCACGCCCTTGTGTGGAAAGACCTTTGTGAGGAATTAAGTACCTGGAGAACAGAAGATGCTGGGGTGGAAGAGAGAATCCTCCTGAGGAGCTTCAGGAAGGAGCGTGGCTCCAGAGGATACAGCAGTGACTGAGGTGGTGGCTTTATAAGGAAGACACCTTTTCAAAGGTTCTTTTTTTATTCATATACTCATTTATCAAGTTTTAGGGCATGTTGGCTTTTCTTAGGGGAGGGAAATGTGTGGTCTGCTTTTCCCACTGCTCTAGACAGGTCTTGCACTGAGTGACCCATGACAGCTGTCAGTGAAAGGACTGCACTATACCAGTGGTTGTGGTCTTGCTGTCCATCCTCCCTCCCAGACCATTTCACACCAAAGTCCTACCTGTTCTGAAGCACCTGGAGGTCCCTGCAGTCAGATGGTACTTGGTAAGTCCAGGCACAGAAAAGCTGTCAGTAGTTTTTTTGATTATTTGCTGAAGAGAAGGAGTGTTAATTGTAGAAGCTTTTGCTATGAATAAGGATTTGCAAGGAGAGTTTTCTCAAGGCTTGAGAAGCTCATCTCCTTTGGCCAATCCTGTTCTTCTCCCCCCTTTCCTCCCTTTTTTCTCGTTCCTTCTCTGAATTCAGTATCCCTCATTGCTTGGATCCCTTTTGTTGTCCCCTATGACTCTCCACCAGGTCAGCTCTTGCAGTGGGTAATGCTATTTTCCATTTTAGATGTTTTTTTCTTAAATGCATTACAGGGTTCTTTGACTTGTAATTTCTGATGAGTGCCATCCGACCATTTAATTCTTTGCAATTGCTATAGTAGATGCCAAACACATTTGCAGTAATTGGATGGCACTTAAGGGATTAGTCAAAACTGCCAAGATTCAGAGTCATCCAAACCACAGCTGGGGCTTTGTGCTGTTTCCATGGAAGCCTTGCTGTGTCTGCTTCTAAATTTATTTGCTATCTGCATTTTTAATAAAATCCCCCGTGCAAAAGCCTTGTCAACATTTGTAGCCTTGCTGCGTGGCCCTGGCTTCTGCATGCTCTGGCACTGGCACAGTTCTGCCATCTCCCTGAATGACAGGAGATCTGCAAATGACCCATCCAGGGTCATTAAACATCTGACCGCAGCCAAGCAAATGTGTTGGCAGGCTCTTGGGGCCCAGATGTCATAGGCAGAGAAGCTGCTGCAGATATCCTAGAGGCCTCTGAGCTGCAAGGGTCTTTCATGATCTTTACATATCATACAAGTCCAGCTGAATGTCTGCAGAGCCACAGCTCCCTGGGGAAGGGTCTCTGCTCAGGTACAGACTGGTGTGGATAATGCTGCTGATCAGGCTGGGGGGAACTTGTTACTCTGCTTTGGTCGGACAGGGGAGAGGTGACTCTGTGCTGCTGGTAGCCCAGGAGAACAAGAACTGATGTTTGTTCTTTGACTGGTGCAGATCATCTGTCCCCATCGATAGTTTCAGCTCTTGAGTCCTGGCTTGGCTCCATCACTCTAGGGTTGGATATTAGCTTCTGGTAGATGAGCTTGGCCTGATAGATTTTTGGCTTTGTTTTTTAATGATCTGACCAAGGAGTAGGAGGTGTGAAGGTGGGTAATGACTGACAAGAGCTGCTGGATCCGAGATAGCTTTCGAATTGTGGCTTTGAAGGGGAGGATGAGATGTGTTTTGTGATGCTATTTTAATCAGGGCTGATACCAGCTGCCTATGTCCTCCTCATATGCCAGGAAGATTCACAAGCCGTGGGTTACAATTCCCTCAGCATGTTCAGAAGCTGACAGGTTCATGGGTTGAACTGTGGCAGTGTGGAGGCCTGGGGGTTTAACAGGAGAAAGTGAATTGGAAAGCCTGTTGCTCAGGAAAGCTAATCAGGAAAAGGACATAAGTAGTTCTTCATTATTAAGTGGAGGGTGCTGATGTAAGAGCATCAGATAGGAGCCATGAAGCGCTTCACTGGGCTTGAGAGCCTGTTGGGGCAGCTTTATTTGGAGGCTAATTGGATTGCAGCTCAAAAGAGAAATTTCCTGTCTCTTATTATAACAGGATGAATGAGCTGGAATGGAGCTGTGCTGCTGCAAGCAGGTTACTCCGTCTGCCAGCTTGGCTAAACCGGCTCCAGCAGGTCTGTGCATTGCAGCTGGGACACATCAGCCTCTCACCAGTGGTGGCATGTCACTGGCTTGGAGCATCACCAGCCTGCAGAGCCAAGGCAAGGTCAGGTGCCACGCTGAGGGTGTTGCTGATGAGACCTTCTCCTCTGGGGGGTCAAGTCTGAGTAGAATGTGTGTCTTCCTATGACTGGAAAGAGTTGCTGGTTGGTAATTCCAGGGAGGAAGGCGTGGAGGCCTCTTCTAGCTGTTTGTGTGAGGAAGGTGAAGGAAGGGGACGAAGGTCAGCTCTGATGGAGCTATTGCACCAGGATCAGTTTTGTGTCTTTCCAGGTGAGGAATGATACCCGTTGGCTAAGAAGTAAAACCCCTGATCTGTCAGGTATATTCTAGAGCAGGGTTTCACTTCAAGTCAGTGGTTAATGTAAATACACCTTTTATTAAAACCATTCCACTTTCAGGATTGGATTTAACATTCTCCTCTTCATCCTCAGTGATGCTTTTCCTGGCTGCTTTTCCTGAAAACATCGCCGTCCAGCCCTGTGGAACGCCGCTGCTGCAGCCACCGCAGCGCTCAGTCTCTTAGCCATGGTTTATCTGCATTTTTATTTAATTTCTGTTAGTTGATTCAGAGCCAGCTCTCTCTCAGAGCAGGGCATGATGGATTAGTTTCATTACACGTGCAGTATTTTTCTTTTCTCTCTGGTCCTCTTCCTCAAGCATTTTCACTTGTTGGGTTGGGGAGAGGAGTGGATAAACCTTCCAGCTAATGGTAATAAGACCTTGGGCACACTGTGTGGGAGATTTAAGACTTGGGGGAGCAACCTGGAACTCATTCAAAGGCTGAAAATGGCTTTCCTGGAAATGATGAGCTGAATCAGAAAGAGAATATATTGTGCAAATTCAGCACTTTTCTGTTGGCACTGCTACAGGCAGGTTTGGATGCTCCTGTGGAATGACAGAAAGACCCTCCACAGATTCCCTTTCTAGATTAAACAAAACAAAATCTAAATGTTTCTCCTGAAAGAGAGATTTCCTTTGCCATCGTGGCTGGGTGTGCAGTGGTGCTGGTTAGGAGGACAAATAAGCTGATTTTTGTCAATTTTTCATTGGCAAGGGGAAACCTACTTCTTATTTACACTGCAAAGGCACGGTGAGGATTAAAGGAGAAGCTGAAGGGAGTGTTTTCCACGGCAGGCTGCACGCAGGTTTCCTCCTTCTTGCATCCAAACTCACCATCTTCAGAAAGCAGCTTTTCCTGGATGTTATTGATTTCCAAGTGTTCCCATGTGCACAACTGTGGTTTAAAAGCACCCTCCTCTTTCAACCTGTTCAACTCTTCCCTTTTGTTTCCAGATGTTGACCTCTAAGAATGATGCTTTGAGAAGCCACTAATGGAGAGACCTGACCTCTGCCACTGTTTATTTTCCTTGCCAAAATAGTTTATCTCCTACTTATATCCTCTGCCTCTTGTCTGCTTTCTATTTTGGTAGCTGATCTGGCACTTAAAAGAAGATGCTTCTGCATCACTCGGGCATTTGCTGCAGAAGCATTTCCAGTGCCTTAGAAATGGCTCAGCATCTCCTGAGTCAGCCATCGTGCATTGGGGAGCTGATGGTTTCTGTTGCACTTCATTACTCAGTAAAGGGTGGGGTGTGGATCACTGGGAGGATTAATGCCTGGGGGTGATTGTTGGGATCTGGAAGTGAACAAGACAAGTGCCTAAAAAGGGGCACCTCCAGCAGCCACTCCTGAGTCACGACTGCTGGCCAGGGCTGTCTGCTGCTGCCTGGAAAACGTGGTCTCTTTTGGGTGCAATTGAAAGATATTATTGGGCTGATCTTGAACTGTTTCCATGCTGCAATATCAGAGAGAGACAGATGTGACCTTGCTGCAGTTCAAATGCCACAGTGTCAGGTCTAGAGCTTAATTTCCACAGTCCCTTTAAGTGGCATTTGTGGGCTCGTGACTGGGTTGAGTTCAGCTCTGGGCAGCTTAACACCAGAGAGCTGCAGACAGGTGGAGGGAAATGTAGATGAGGAGCAGTCTGGGCAGCCAGGGCTGTGCATCCTCTGACTGCCTGTGAGTAATGAGAAGGAAACTGCAGTGGACAGGATGAGGAATTAAGTCCAGGTGTAGCATGTCAGGAATATAAAAGGAGAGAGAGAAAGGGAGAGTTTCAGAGCGGAGGAGAAATCCTCCCTGTGAGAATTCTCAGGCTGAGCAAATAGCCCTCATGGGAAAGGACCAGAACTGTTTTTTTCCATGGAAAATTCAAAATGTTGGACTCCAGAGGGGAGAGATCTTGCAGAAGAACTCCAGCCTTGGTCCCTTGAGAAAGGACTAAGAGAAACTGCTGTTTTTTTGTTTTTAACTGGTGATGATTAGATTTTGTTAGGTTCTTTACTCTCCCCTGGGAATTCAACTGCTTCTGTTGGAAGAACCCACAGATACTCTGAGAAATGCACCAGTAATCTCGATTTCTAGGTAAGAAAAAAAAGTAAGGTTGTGAAAACCTAGAAGGTGATAACAACATCTGTGAAAACATGCCAACAGCACTGCTGGCAGCACGGATCCAGCCTGTGCTGAGCAGCATTCTGAGCATTCTGATACAGCATTTGATACAAATGGAACCTTTTTATTCTACACAACTGTTACAACTGTGCTTCTGCTTGATGGCTATAAAAAAATTAACACCAACCCCAGAAAGGTACCAGTACACACCCTGATTATTTTATTTATTTATTTTTAGTGATCAAACCTGGCTGACATCTCAGGTCATGCTTATAAGATGAACACTTCCACTCTGAGGAACATTTTATTCTAACCTGTGTAAATCCTTTCTTTTGTCAGTTGACCTGGAAAATAATTACAGAAACTCAGAGCAGACCAGTGTCTGTGCTGCGAAGTAAAACCAGGTCAGGAGGCAACATACTGTTAACTGTTAGCAAGTTTCCTGGTCCAATTTTAGCCTGTTCAGCCACCCAGACAGAGGAGGAAGACGGGGATGGAAAGAGGGAGGGTCTCTAGACACCAAGGGCTGACTTGGTTCCACTGATGCTTCATTTGTCCATGAACGTGGAGGTTCTTAGTGCAGCAGGAGCAATGATGAAGGTGGTCCTGAGATGTGGGATGTACTCAGTCTTTAGTCCTGCCCCTGGACCAGTTCCAGCAGGGCCAGAGTAAGTAGATGGTGTCCTTGTGGGACCAGACTCATGATCAGAAACGATGCTCAGCTGTCACCTAGCACCTGGTACTTGCAAAGTGTCTCATTTAGGGGCAGACTGGGCAGAAGATCAGGTGGTAGCTGGGTGAGTTTCCCTGTACCCAGCTCCAGCTTGGCTCTGGGGTCCAGGCAGTGATGAAGGAAGGCAGGCTCTGTCCTCATGGCCCACTGCACTCTCCTCACTCCCTGTCAGGGGTGTGTTTTCTTGGAGGGTTTTGTCTCCTTCGGTTATTAAATTTCTTAAGGGGTTTTATTTGTGTTTCAGGCTTTCACACAGAGGATCTTTAAGGCCGGAACTAGTGACAGTCTGGTCTGTAGGCACCTGGTAAGGAGGGCTGGCCAAGTATCATTTGAGGAAGAGGGAAAACGTAAGTAGCAGCTGCTTCAGTTAGAGAGCTCCAGGAGGGGACTGGGGAGCAGACAACACAGTTTGTGAGATAAAGAGGGACTGCCCATGGGGGGTGTGCAGAGAGGGAAAGGAGGGGACCTGGGCAGTGGGAGAGGGGAGCAAGTCCCTTGTGCTGAGGCTAAAGGGTGGCTGCAAAGATTGGGAGCAGGATTGGGGCTCCAGAGTGGCCTCTCCCACATCTTGGGCTGAGGTGGTAGAAGGGATGGGGGGCGCACAGAAGTGGGGGGCTCGCTCCCTCAGCAGCCTGCTCATCACCCCAGGAGCCCCTTGTGAAAGAGCCACAAGCAGAAGCAGCTGCCCACTGTAGGGCTGGAGCTGGGGAGCACAGAAGCTGCTGGGTTAAAAGGATCTGCCACGGGCAGACTTCTGTTCTAGTTTTGCAGTTGCTGGAGGAAGGTTTCTCTTTGCAGAAGAAAACTCTAGAGATGGCTGCGGGATGAGAGGCAATATGAGGTATTTTGAGGATAGTGATTTGTTTATTACACTATTTGTGATTCTTTTGTGGTTTGGAGCAAGCTTGTCACGTATACAATAAAAATCCGATCCTTCTGTTTAAATTTGATAAGGAATTTAAGGAAGAAGGAGGATGAAATTTTCATAAAACCCAAGCTCTTGGGAACAACTGTGCCTGGGAAGAGAATTGCATGTGGCAGAGGTGTGTGTGCTGGAGCAGATCACCTCCCCTCGCTGTGCTGCCTGTGGCCTCGAGTGACCCACTTTCCTGACCTGTGCTCGAGGGTGTATCACAGTTGCACGCTGTGCACTCTCAAGAGCCTTCCTGGGCCTGACAAAACCCCCTGAGCTAATGGGGTGCTCAGGTGTGAGCTCACTGGGTGCTCGTGCATGAGCCCAGTAGACACTGTGCTTTGTCCTGATGGACCTCCTCGTGTCTCTGCTGGACACTCCATTTGGCCGATGGGGAGTCCCCATCTCCAGGCAGAGCACAGGTATGGGATCCCCCTGGGAAGGGCACACTCCAGTGGGGATCCTAGCTTGCTGCTGGATCTCCTCCACGTGAGGAACATTAGCTCTTAGCCAGGCTGCTGGAAGGTCCTGGCTTACTTTATTTTCCACCTTAGAGCTCGTTCTGTTCCCTCAGCCAGGAAACAGTGTCCACCCTTCTTGGTTTAAGCAATGGGTGCTTTGTGCCCTCACACAGGCAAATGCCTGTTAGAGTGGGAGTCTTCTCTTGCAGCACTGGCTAATAAACTACTCTTAACTCAATGGGGGTTAAACTGTTCCTCTCCCTTTGGTCTTTCATCAGAGGCTGTGTTCTGTATCTGCCTGCGCCTAGCTCAGCACTCGCTGTGTGTTTTAGGGAGATGTGGTGGTGATCGATACCTTAACCCCATGCACAATATCGATTTGTTTCTTAAGGGTCTGGTTGGGTTTTTTTGGTGGGAAGATGTCATAGCCAGGCAGGTATTTTGGGTGAGTGGCAAGGAGCCAAGTTCTCACTGCTCATGCAAATGCTGAGAAATTAAAAATGTAACCAGGTGCTTTGCCATCCTGTAAAGGGTGAAGAAAGGCTTTAGTACTTACCAGCGAGAGATTACAGCTCTGTCACCCCGGGTGCTGTAGCAGGGCTTCCTGCTAGAACATCTTTCATTACACACATTTTGTGAGTGGGGGGAGAGAATGAAACCTGGAGGCAAAACTGAGGCAGGGGCGTCCACAGAAGATGAATTAGCTGGAAAGCGGCTGAGGAAGCATCTGGTGTTAGTGCAGCTGCTGGTTTCCAAGCCGAGAGCTGCTGCCGGGGAGCAGCTGCCGGGAGGGAGGAGATCAGCCTCTCGCTCTGAAGGGGTTGGTGTGTCAGGTTTCCATGCAGAGCACGTGTGGATAATGCGAGCTGGAAACGCCACTGCCTGCTCCAGTCACCGGTACAGAGCGAGCCGGGAGCATGGGGCAGGTGGCTTGGAAGGGTTTATTTCTGTCGCTTTTTGATTATAAAACGGAGAAATACGTCATTGCGAAGAACAAGAAGGTGGGGGTTCTCTACCGAGTGGTGCAGCTCTCCATCCTGGCTTACCTGGTGGGGTAAGGATCACCCTGTGTTTCACATACTGCTGCGGTTGCGTTTGCTTGCTGTGCTGTGCTGAAGATCAACGTAGGATACTCTGCGTACAGCGACAGCTTGCCGTGCCTTCTGATTGTAATGCAGCTAGTTATGCTTGTTTATACCGTTGGATTTTGTAATGTCTAACATTGTATCTGGTTTTCCACCTGCTGGGGATCACTAGATTCAGCTCTACCTTCCAGCTTAACGTCAGGTTAAAAACAGATGAGATGGCAGTGTGGCTTTGTACTGCATTATTTATGCCTTTATTTCTGTATTTGGTGGGAATGGAGCCAAACCTTAACACCTGACCCATTGGAAACAGCAGCGTTTAGGGACAGGGTGCTGAGCCTCGGGACAAAGCTGGGTTGTCTGACTCCGAACAGGAGGGGACTGAGCACAAAGTAGCAGGTTTCTTTGCCGAGTGGGCTGCAGCAGCCGGGGTTGCGGAGGCTGAGGCAGCGCGAAAGTCGGCCGCCTGGCATTTAGCTTTGAGCAGGGCGAGTTGGCATGGAGACAGGCAGAGCACCCCGCAGGAAAGGCCCAGTTCTGCGAGAGGCTGGTCACCCTGAGGTGGAATGAGCACAGCCATACTCCTTGCGGCTTGCGGGCTCAGGTCTGGAATGATCCAGACTTTGTGATGCCTGTGTCATTGCTTCCTGAGCTTCTGAGGCTTTGCAGAATACAGTTCGGGAGTCTCTCCCCTCACTGTGCTTCTGAGTCCCTTCAACTTTCTCGCACCTCATGTTTTCGCTGATTAAATATAGCAGAGTAATTTTTACATGCTGGTTTATTTATAGAGAGGTGTACAGTTCCAGAGCCTGCTTTAGTTAGCAGGGCAGGGATCTCAGAAGGCTCAGCAGTCTGGCATGTTTGAGCTGCTAAAGGAGGAATCCTGTAGATAAGGTGGCTGAAGACACATCCTCCATCCGAGAGGGATATGGCATGACCAGTGACTGGGAGCATTCAGAAACTGTCTGGGCCACTCTGGCTATTTTCTTCCCTGGGCAGCTCTTGCTTTCTGCAGACCTTTGGCACTGTCACCGCTGGTGCCTGCGGTAACCCCCTCAGGGCTGAGGGCTCACAGTGCGTGGCAGTGGTGGGCAGCGCTGCTCTGATGTCCGACTGCTCGATTCTGTAGCTGTTCAGAGTCTGGCTCGGGGACTGTGATCAGCAAACCCCACTGGATTGTTTCTAGTGTGCAGCTGTCATTTCTTCCCCAATTCACTGTGGAAAATATACGGATTTGCTTCTGAGCCCTCCTGGGAGAGAAAAGCAATGTTCTCAAAAAGACAGGAAAGTAGGAAACTGCACGGGGAGGGGGGAATGTTATTATTCAGGTTTGTCACGAGTAGCAGGCGAGGGGCAGCGTGTGTCAGTGCTGCTCAGCCCGGGGGTGGCTGCCCTCGCTCCCCACGTGCATCGCGCGCTGCATCGGAGCTGTGCCGCTGCACCCAGCCTGCCTCCCTGCCCCGCACCCTGAGCTTCCGCGAGGCTCGGGGTGGCTTTGGCAGCATCGTGGAGAAGCTGGAGGAGTTTCATTTAACCCAGAGAGGTTTTCACCCAGTGGTACAGAGCTCGTGCTGCTCCAGTCCATGGAGTGCCCAGCCAGGAGGTGGCTCTTCCAGGTGTGCTAGCGAGAAGCCTGAAGGCCAGCACAGAAGCCAGCGTGCAGTCAGGTTGTATCCAGCTGGGAATATGCCCTATAGATTTCTAATAGTGACACACAGTTCACCTCCTGGAACTGCCTCTCCCCAACCATGCTGTGGTGCTGGACTGGGTAGCCTACTGGCAAGCTGCTTAAAATGGGAGTGAGTCATGGATTTGAGAAACCACCCACACTCTTCACTGCAACTTGCAAAACCTTAAACTTATTTCACATGCTGAGGAACACAGAGCTCTGCCCTCCCCTCTTTCCCTCAAGGTTCCTGAGCATAGCACAAGACAGAAAGAGAAAGGCTTTTGTTTTATATCCCATGACCAGTTCTTACACCTTTCCCTGGATGTGATGTCTTGGTCCTGACTTTTCTTCCAGCGCTGTGGATACTCACAGCTTTTGTCAAAGTTTATTCTAAACGTGTGGTATCAGCAGAGGGCTTGGTGTTACTGGCGTGTTTTGATTTGCCCTTGAACAGTGTAAATCTTCTCCGGCTAATCCATTCCCTGACCTTGCTGCTGCTGCCTGCTGTGTCTTCACAGGTGGGTGTTTGTTGTGAAGAAAGGCTACCAGGACACGGACACGTCCCTCCAGAGCTCTGTCATCACCAAGCTGAAGGGGGTGGCCTTCACCAACACCTCGGAGCTGGGGGAGAGGCTGTGGGATGTTGCAGACTACGTCATCCCTCCGCAGGTGGGCATCACCCCGCTGCTGTTCTCTCTGCTGTTCACCCAAAGACATCTTCCAGCAAAGCATCTGCTTGCTGCTGCTCCTGGGCTGGAGCAGCACAGGGCAGCCCTGAGCAGGCAGGAGAGGGAAAGAAAATGTACAGTTTGAGTGATCAGTTGCTTGAAATGTGTCTGGCTAAACCTGCCTTGCTGCTTCCTTGACTTGGATGAAGTGAGAAGCATAGCTGGAGCTTGAGGGGAGAAACTGGCAGCAGATGTGGGCCAGCTCCAAGCTGGAAATTGCTGTGGGCTTTTTGTGCTTTTCCTGCTAGTGTCCACCATGTGCTTCCATCTGCAGTGCCATCGTAAGCTACGTTCCCTCCCCTCTTGCTCGCTGTACAACTGTTTTTCCTGTGGTTTCCTTTGCTGGTTGGTTATTAAGGGGAAAAAGTAACTATTTTAACTTTATATGGAATGTGGGGAAGGGACCAAACAAGAGCTGTAGATGCACAAAGAAGGGAAAGCTCTTGCTGGTCAGCCATACGTGTTGTGGCTTTGCCTAAATGCAGAGGAAACACTGAACTGCCAGAAGTGAGGATGCTGGGGATGAACACGGTGTTGTGCTAAATCTGCTCTGCAAGCTGTGCTGGGGTCTGTGAGCACTGCCCTGCTGCCCTGCTCTGTGATCTATGCCCTTCTCCATGCCCTGCTGCCCTGTGCCATGAGCTCAGACTTGTAACAGTGCTGCTGGGGTGAGCAGCCTGACCCTGGCAGAGATCTACGGCCCAGGGCCCTGCACAGGGGTGGGGCCTTTGATCCCCGAGTGGGTGTTGCGTCCTTACGGACAAGGAGCTGGCGAGACAAGGCTCAGCAATCCTGTTTACCAAACTGGTGCAGAACCAAAGCAGAAATCCCTTAAGTTACAGAGACCCACCGACCTCATCCAAATAGCCAGACAAAAGGTGCTGAAAAATAGCCTGAAAAGCATGAGGGAGGTGTTGCTGTTCTGCAGAGATCTGCATCCTCCTTGGAACTGGTACCCTAAGAATAAAATGTTTTCTAACTCTTCTTGCCTTACTTCCTTTGTTCTAGGGTGAAAACGTCTTCTTTGTCATGACGAATCTGATTGTGACCCCAAACCAGAGGCAAGCAACGTGTCCTGAGGTAGGAAGAACTGAGCCCCTTGGCCCCCCGACCCCTACAAAACTGGGGGTAAGAACTGACAGAGGACACCTGGGGAGCTACCAACACAGGAAGGATGGAAGGAGAACGGTTTTTCTTTGTAGTGTAATATCTCAGCTGGGAAAATGGGACTGGTTATCGCAAACCTGGGAGGTTCAGCTGTCTTAATTTCCAGAGACATTGATCATGTAGAGTCTGGCTGACTTTAGCTGAAGGTGTTGGAGATGAGACCAGAGCAATGTGCTCGGGATCAGAAAAGGCCATGGGAAAACAACTGTGAGGTGATTCAGTCTAGTTATGGTTAGAGGAGACTTTCTAGGAGCCCCATCCTGGGAGAGACAGAACATTCAGGTTACCTTGAGGACATAAGAAGGTGCTTAGCACCTTCCAGAATGTGTCTTACAGGCCAGAGGCATGAGGTCTTCCCGTGTCACTTGAAATGCCCTCTGTGGATGTGTGGTTCAGGCTGGGCTGGAGCCTGGGGGAGGTGGACACTGGCCATCCAGGGAGTGTTCTCTCCATGTGGCAGAGATGAATTTTCAGTGACAAGCAGAGGGGCAGCCCAGGGTGGAGGGCACAGCTTGTTCGTTCAGGACACGGCTGTCCTCTAGTGGCTGCGTTAACCTGGCGTGCAGAGAGAGGAGGCATTTTGAGCTCTGTAGTTTAAACCAGAGTGTGGATTGTCTCTCAAGGTGAAGTACTGTGGCCTCCTGCTTAGTTTTGGTGAATGGGAGGTGCTATTTGGGTTTTTCCACAGCGTGTCCCTCTCTGGATTGAGCAGAGCCCCAAAGCAGGAGGTTGCAGCTGGCCCATTGGTGCTGCTGGTGGTGTGAAACTGTTGAGCTATTTGCACGTGACCTGCAGTTACCACTTCAGCTGCATGTTTTCAGTCTTTGCCATCCTTTAGAGGACTGACCCGATACCAGCAGCGCTTTCTTACCCCTCTGAGCCTTGTGTCCTGTTGCAGGTCTCACTCCTGTCCTCTTCCACTTCACAGAGTGCCAGCATTCCCGATGCCCTGTGTTACAAGGACGAGGACTGTCCGAACGGGGAAGCGGTGGTGGCTGGCAATGGTAAGGGCAGGGTCCCTTTTCCTGTACCATTTCTGGTAGAGACGAGTTCCTTCAGAGGCATCAGCCTGGTTACAACCCCAGAGATCTCTGATCACAGAGAAGGACAAGGACTTCCTTTTCTTTACCAGCTTTTATTGAAATTGCTGCCTCGCCTACAGCTCTGTGGTGGCTGGGCCAGAGCACCCTGGGGCTGCTCAGAGCAGCAACAGGAGAGTGGTTGTTCCAGCAGAGAGGCCCTTTCACAGCAAGGAGAGGGGCTTGGGGTGGCAGTGGAAAAGCATCGGATTTTTGTGTGTCCTATAGGCAAGGAGAGGAGGTGACTGCTCTGTGTGACCTTCTCTGTGATGTCTGTGCTGCAGGGGTTAAGACTGGCCGTTGTTTGAAAGACAGGGACAGTAGCAGAGGGACTTGTGAGATACTGGCCTGGTGCCCAGTGGAGAAAAGATCCAAGCCGAAGTACGTGTCCATCCCTACACTGTTTCCAAGCTTGAGTTGTTTGGCTTGTGTGTCATTCAGGGCAATTTCTGGGTTCCCTCTGCTTGGACGCTTGCTTGAATGTTGGCCATTCCAGAGCAGGATGGAGCTGTTTGTGGCCCCCTGGCACGACTGGCCCCCTGCTCCCCCCTGCTTGGCTCACTGGCTGTCCCAAGGCTGTTTCCAGCTCTCAGGGCTTTCCCTCAGCCTGCACGCTCCTCACCAACTCCCTGCTGGCAGTGTGGGGTAAGTGGCATGGCTGGCTGAGCACCACAGGATGAAAGCTCACTGTTTCTGAAATGGCAGTTCAAGTTTTAGCATCTGGCAGGGTACAAATATAAACCAGAAACCAAACTCTGCTCTTCCAGGAAACCACTGCTTGCCTGTGCTGAGAACTTCACTGTTTACATCAAGAACTCAATCCGCTTCCCCAAGTTTAAGTTCTCCAAGTAAGTGCAGGTGCTCAAAGATCCTTCTGTCCTCTCCATCACAGAAGCAATAACCTCTGCTTGCTCCACTGTCCTTCTGCCTGAAAGTTGGGGTGGGGAGGTGAATATTCCCTCTTCTAAGGCACAAGGGAGGCCTTTGGCTTCAGGCTGTGCAGGAATGAGGAGATGATGAGGGCTTGGGGCTTCTCAGAGAGCAACTGGGATAAGGCTGTCCTCCACCAGATGAGGTCTGTGATGGCCCCTACAGCATGGGGTGCACCAGAACTCCTAAGGCAGGTGGACCTCTCCACCAGACAGGTCATAGTCAGGTTCCTGAGCTGCTTCTGATCTCAGAAATTCCTCTTCTTCCAAAAAAAAAATGCATGGACAAGTCTGGGAAACTGCAAATTTAATTTTTTTTCTTTATTTGTTGCTACAATATGAGCAAAATACAGAAGTGTAGAACAGAGTACATTCTTGCTGTTCTCCCAGGCTTATAACTTGAGGAAACCAGGTGACCCTGGAGCACCCTGGCAACCTGCTCCATGTGAGTCCTTCCCTGAGCCCAGACTCAGCTGGTCATCTGTGTGAGCAGAGTGCTGTCCCTGGCCAGCAGTGGAGAGGCTCGTGGGGCAATGAG
>VWZY01008421.1:516817-527562 GCA_013399075.1 Chloroceryle aenea
AGAGCCGGAGCCCCGCGCCCCGGGGAGGCTCAGCGGTGACAGGGCTCTTTGAGAATCATAGTGTGGTTCAGGCTGGAAGGGACCTTTAGAGGCTGTCTAGTCCAAGCCCCCTACAGCGAGCAGGGATAGCAGCAACTGGAGCAGGTTGAAGAACCTTTTGAGGGGTTGTTTTCAGTTAAGACCATGGCTTTTGATCTTGGTTCAAGTACTGCAGGAGCTGGCAGAGATAATGCATAAAGCTTGTCAAGATGCCTGTGTTCATCAGACAGCAAGGAGCCCGCCTCTGGATTACCACAGTGCGTTGATAAGCTATCGTCTATATAAACCAACTGTCCTAATAATAGGGTTGTTAGTTCCACTGATGGGGCCAGGCAGGAACATGAGGTACATGGATAAAGAGCAAGAGGAGCCTGGCTCTGAGTGACTGCTAGTTATCGAGATGTGACTCAGGGTTAAAGAGCCCTGCTCTGGTTTAGTGTCTTCTCCTTTTATCTATCTCCAGGCAAGTGGAAACACCCTGAGTAGTTCGGGAGTTTGACTGTGTTGTGCCATGAGCTTACAGAGGCTTTACTGTCCTGCTGTTCTGTGGGAGGTCTGAACAATTCAGAGCCGCTTGCTGTCAACACTGAGGTTGCACGTGACTGACAAACAGCAAGTGCCATGGGATTGTTCTGTTGCACCAAGGGCTGCAGTGCTGTCTGTTAGAGTTGGTGAGGTTACCACACAGTGGTGTGGCATGCTCTGGTAGGTCTGTGGTACCTCTCTGAAAGACAATCAAACTGGATCCCAAGTATCTGTGTCAGAAACACTTGAGATTTCTTCCAGGGGATCACAGTACTCAGCCATTCAATCCTTCTTCTCTCTTTCAGCAAAGAATTGAAATACATAAACTTCGTCAAGGTGACAATTTGATTCTGGGATTCAGCATTGGAGGTGGCATTGATCAGGACCCTACTCAGAATCCTTTCTCTGAAGACAAGACTGACAAGGTCAGCCACTCTTAGTTTCCTCTAGCAACTCTCTGCAAAAGGCTGAGCATACCCAGCTCACCCAGCAAGCTCTGCTCACTTGCAGCTGAATTCTGGCCTCTCCCCTCGCTGACTGCTAAAGTCACCTGTTGCCATGTTACCATTTGCAGACCAGGTTTAAGTTACCTCTCCACCTTTTCTGTTCTCTAACACAAACCTGTTTTTAACTAGAATTCCCCAATATACTACAAAGTATTTTTGCACTTTCAGTTGCTCCAATACTTAGTAAGTAAACCCTTTAATTTATTTTTTTTTCCAGGGTATCTATGTAACAAGGGTGACAGAAGGAGGCCCTGCAGAAGTTGCAGGACTTCAGATTGGAGATAAGATCATGCAGGTAAACACCAAGATAAGCCAGCTACCCTAGGCACAACTAGCACTGGGTGCACACTACAGAGAAGTTTCCATTGGGGGAAATAACTGTCTTCTGGGTACTTTCCAGGGCAGTTTGTCAAGCTTATAAATAAACTGAGCTGAGATATAAGTGTATATACTATCCAGATCAGACAGAACAGTTAGAGGACACCTGCAAGTCCATACACCCACCTCACTTGATGGTTTTTCCCTAGGTGAATGGCTGGGATATGACGATGGTGACCCATGACCAAGCCAGGAAGAGGCTGACAAAAAGGAATGAAGAAGTGGTACGGCTGCTGGTGACCAGGCAATCTCTGCAGAAGGCTGTGCAACAATCCATGATGTCCTAATCAATCACCAGGTTGGGGAAGGGATGGGGAGGGAGATACATAGACTGGTATCAAGCAAGGAAGCAAATACTAGACCTGAACAGGTTGTCTGAAGGAGCGCATGGTCCTGACTGTGGTAAACACTAATATTTTTTTTTTCCTTCCTCTTGTTTAACTGGCAGTAGTAAAACTCTAGTCCCCTCAGCAGAGTGCATATCTAAAGTCTTCCCTGCAGGTACACGGGAAGACTTTACTGCAGCCATGGCTTTCAGGAGGACAGGACAAACTCTTGTTATTTAAGCAACTGGGAATGCCTTAGCTTTGACAGGATTCTTTTGTAGCACAAAAGCTTCCTATTCTAATAGGAAATGTAGTGCCTGTGATGAAAGGGGGTTTGCTGTGCTAAGAAGCACAGCTGTGTTTAGAAGTGAGCTGCCCTGTCATTGATTTAAAATGCCAAAATAAGCTGCCCACTGCTGTGGGGAGGAGCACTGTACTAACCTCACATTGTGTGCTAGACAGTGTGCTGAAGGGTTTGGGGCATGACCCTTCACTGCAAAGATTCCTTGTACAAAGCACCCTCTTCAGACAAGAAACAGACTACTAAGGAACACACAAGTGTTTGATTGATGCCTGAACTACACTAGAAGTTCATAGACACTACCGTGCAACTGCACTGCCAGTAAAATCTTCATCCTTGTTCCCAAGTAATGTATGACATTAAATGAATCAAGTTTAAATGAAATTAATACGGAGCAGGAAAGAAAACATTGTTGCTGAACTTGCCAGAAGAACTGCTTGTAGCTGTGGAGTCTTCAGTTCATTCCATTCCTATCAGACTTGGAAGGAGAGGGGACTTTGGGTCTGTAGCCTAGAAGACTTTGGTTAAATCACTGATTTATTGGCTGGAAGAGTTGATTATGCCAGTAACTTGCTTGCAAAAGTGCCTCTTGACCAAATTTAAACTTCTGGTAAGACACCAAGTTGTTTAAATCAAGGTGCCACGGGATTTCAGATTCTTGCTGCAACACTAAGTTAATTATCTTGCATCCTAGTGGTTTGTTGACAGCTAGCTTTACAGTTATCCAAAAACTGGAGTTCTCAGTCCCTTTCAGTTGATTTATACGTATCTATACTTTCCTTAAGCAGTCTTCAGGTAAGCTGTTGTAAATAGAACATGAGGAGGTGGCAGACTAACTTATTCAGTACTTTACTGCTGTGCCATGTACCTATATTGTGATTAATGCATCTCAGACTGTTCTGTACGCACCAGCAGATGCCTATTTACCATTTTTATATCTATGGAATTACTCCAATACTACCTTTGAATTTTGTAACTTAATTCAGTGGGAAATTTTACAGCTTTCAAATTGGAAGTTATTTTTGTTACGATAAAGATACACTGCTATTTGTACTGCTATTTCACTTGATTTTACACACAATAAAACAAAGTTGGATTTCCTGAGCTGTTTCTCCTTATACTTAAGATTGTCTCGTTCCTTGAATGCTTCCAGCTGAGACCTTTTTCTTTGGCTGAAAGTGGATTGTGGACTACATCAAGACAATGCAGTCTGAGGTTAGTACGGTCTGATTGCACTGGTGGGTGTTAGTGAGCAGCCAAACCTCACCTGGTCTCTAGCAGGGGGAAGAAGGGGTTCTCCTTTTCCTTAGGTTGGCATATTAGCTTTTGATCATTCAAGTATTGTTCAAGTACAAATGCATGGATTCCCTTCTAGTTCTATTAAAGGGTATCATGCTTACTTTCAAGTAACTCAAGACCTTGATCTGTACCTAGAACATACCACATGCAGGTAAAAAGTTGCCTGGGAACAAAGCTATACATTTAAACTTTTATCATGGGGCTGTTAACAAGATCCATAGACATAATCTCTCTCTGATAAATCTTTAATCTTTACCATCCTCTGTTTAGAATTCAAGGCATGTCAATAGCACTGAGGAAAATGAAGTTAGTGCACTAGAAATAGATAAATATGAGCACTTAGCACCTTTGGAAGAGCTTTCAGTGAAATAACACATTTTCTGCTTCTTGGTACTTTTCTTCTTTTATAAAGAGTCCAGGTCCTAATATTTGTGTATTTGCTACCAACCTCATTCTTTTATTCAGCCAGTGCAAGTGGTGTTCTGTGATCTGTCTGTAAGGAGTCAGCAGCAGCGTGTAGATCCACAGACAGGCTTCAGTCAGTACATTAAGTGGTTGCTTATCATGATCCCAAATATTTGGAAGCCAGAACCCTGCTCTTTGTGCTTTGCTTCCAATCAGATATGACTCTGGTCTTTCTCCTTCCTGTTGTTAATGGAAAAGAGCCACATGTTGCTTGGGCAGCTCGCACTAAGCTGTCTTTGCAGCTTCAATCAGTGGGAGTCTTCCATTTGCAAGTGGTGGTGAGATAGCTTGCTGTGCATTAAGGCATCTGGCACTTGGTACTTGGCAAGGTAACAGCTTGAATTCCATACCAGAGAGGATCAAAGCACAAACAGATCAGAATCAGTATTTCTTGTGGCTGGCAGTAGGCATCTTGAAAGCCCTCAGCCAGGGTAGGGGGGGTAAGTTCAATTTAGAGTTCTTGTCTTCACAAGTGATGTTATTCACAAGGCTCATACCCTTGTCTCCTATAAAGGCAGTAGTGTTGGACCATAAAAACAATGTCAAAGATGATGGAGAAGACACCCAGGCCAAACTTGGTTGGATCTCCAAAGATTAACTTCCACTGATCTGTCAAACACAAAATTAGAGAGTTAACTGCTCAAGTGCAGTCTTGTCTCAAGATCAGGTGGTCATGCCATACATATTAGAAAAGTTTGTGTTACCTGGACTGCTTAGATATACCTTAAGCCTGATTCTGGTGTAGACTTTATGGAAAGCTAGTTTAATAACTGTTCCTGTGGTTTCTTCAGAATAGCTGTTTAATTTTTTATCTTGAAGGAATATGAGCAGATTCTCTATTTTTAGTATAAGAACAGATACCTATGCTAGAGCACAAAAAAGGTCCCACCCTCTCAGTTCCAGCCTTACCATTGTTGTATGACTGTAAAAACATCTGGAGAAGGCTGAAACTTCCACCAGTGAAGTCCAGTAACACATTTCCAATGCTCCATCCCTCGGTACTCTTCCGACGGAAATTCATGTATGCCTGAGTGTGTAAGAAGTCAGTCAGCTTGTCACATCCAAGCATTTCAGAGTAGCATAAGCAGCCCTCAGTGTAACTACACTGGTTATGTCACTAAAAGACTTAATAATCACTACTGGTTTGGGCTAGTCAGACTTTCCAGAGAATGCATGACAGGCTTAGGGTGACAGGAATATCATGTAACAGCACACAAGTTCAGATTTACCTGTGGAAAATACTTGATCAGTGTGACTGCTAACTTAATGTAAGAGAAGCAGAATAAGAACTGTAGCCACGTCATTTCCTCAGCTGCAGCAAGAAACAGTGTTGTGAATGTGAAGATCCACGCGAGTGCCAGCAGTCCAACAACAACTTTGGATACTTTCTGACCTGCTCTCTGAAACAGAAATGCAGATACACTTAGACTGACCTTGGTCATACACCTCCCAGACTCACTGTAAGATACAAAATATACTTGGGACTATGCCAGGTTACAGTCCCAACTTCTTCTTGTGCCAGTTAGGCTCAAATCACAAGGGAATTTTAAGATCTAACAAGAGCAATATTCCATATCAATCATCTGGAACGACTGAGCAAGTAGGAAACAATTTTATGACAGTATTCATGATGAGTATTTATGATGCCTGTTATCAGCACCACATCAGTAACAACCTCAGGAGTTCAGTCTGATGGTATCAAGAGTTCCTATATAGGTAAAAGGCTGCTAATGTGAATATGGTAAGAGATTCATGTCTGCCTTCTAATTCTTCACTAGAAAAGACTATTGCACGTGGCAGTGGTGACAAATGGGCTGTTACAGTTTTAGGTTCAACATTGCCAAAGGAAGCACCATGAGATATAAACAGCTAGAGAAAATTGGCTGTTCAGATTAGAGGCTTTTACAATGGGAATTAAAGAACCACCTGACTGTAACAGTCAATGGGAATTCAGTAAAGAACCCCCCAACTCTAACAATCGGTGTCACCTGAAAAGGTGGACATTATAAAAGGGCTTTTGCAGCTGTTTTAGAAGAAAGGAAGCCAAAAAAAAAGCTGAAAGTTTGAGTTGGGGGGAATCCTTAAAGACCTGTCCTAGCTTGAAGAATGATCCAAGCAGCGAGGAAAAAGCAAAGCACGTACCAGCACTTGACCTGTGTAAAGCTGTAACCTCTGTGCTGGCCAGAGATCTGGTTGGGAACTTTATGAACTTGGCTGTTTGCCTTAGTTATTTTGAGCCCCTAAAGAGTTTACTTATAAGCTCAGAACATCCACCAGGCTGAAGTGGCTAAGCTTACTGGTGTTGCCGCTAGCTCAGGAAAGACAAAGGCAGTGGGTGATGAAGCCTGACTTCTTGAAAGGCCAATGGAAGTGCAACAAAGAGGACTTTGGAGCCCAAAAGGCACAGATGGTGAGTGATGGGACAGAAGAGGGAGCTGGGCTGGGGACAATAGGATGGCCCAGCATTGATACTTACCTCGTAGATGCAGCACTGAATTATGGTGAGCAGAGTGAGAGTTACCGCGTGGAGACTGAAGAAAACATCATTGATAGCCACAGGGTTCACCCCACTGGGATAACTGACTAAGAATTCCTTCTAAATGTAAGAGAAACCAAAACCAGCCAAATGCTTTAACTCCCTTTTGTAGACACCCTCCCCTGAGTGTATTAAGAGAGAATCTCACCTTAATCAAGGGAATCCAGAAGAGTCCAACATTAAACACACTGTATGCTATAAAGCCAGTCAGGTTTAATGCTATAAAGTCAAAGCTTAGTCCAACAACACTAGAGAAGGTAGGTGGGGGAAAAACAAAAAAAAGAAAAAATATTCAGGGACAACTTGACCCTAGAATGTACTGATTTATAGGCATTTTTTTTCTGTAAGCCAAAGCTGCAGGCATTGTGCTGCGAGTTCATCAGGAACAAGGTGAACTATCCCTCATAAGCCATGCATTGGTACTGACAAAGTTCTGTCCCTGCTGTTTTAACTTCTCCCCTCCACGAGCTCAGCTAGTCCAATAAAGCCATTTCAGCCTGAATCCAAAGAAGCAGTAGTGCCTCTTTGCCAAAATAAATGCTTTAGTTTTCATATACAATAACATTTCTACTTATCAGTCAATTAAAGGAAGCTGGCCTAATGACAGCACTACAAGAAGTTGTAAGGTAAGTGATCTCTGAAGGCAGTCATTGCAATTGGCTCAGCCAGATGATTACAACATGACACTGGAGGGAATGGGGAAGTCTCCTCTATCACAAATTAGTACTGGATGCCAAACCATAGGATCAGGTGTCTATAAGATGCACTTAGTTTTCTTTTGACCTGCATGCCCCAAAGCTCACTGGGGCTGCACTGATTCAGGCCCTCTCTTTGCCTTGCATTTTTGTGCAGTCTTTTAATGTATAAGTCACAATAACCCAAGATGGATGTAACTGAATTTGGGGACTGCTATCTGCAAAATGCTTAAGGGCCTGGCAAACACATCTTAAGTCTCTTTACCTCTTTCGACGCCAGTTCTCGAAGAGTTGAGGATAAAAGGAGATGGACCAAGCGAGGAAATAGATCCAGCCAATCACCTCATCAGCATATCTCACTATGATGCTATGAATTACGTGAAATTGAATCCTAGGTCTGGTAGTAAATACAAACAGAATTAGACAATTTGTCCGTTCACACATTTTCAGCAGATTTTTGCCTTGTTTTGCTTTAAGAAAAAAAACAAACAAGAGTCTGGGTGCTGAGACAAGACAATAAAGATTTAGAGTTGGTTTCAGCAGAGTTGCCCCCCCCTTTTCATTAGCATCCTTGTTCTGTTTGGGCATCTCTCACTCTTACCCTCAACCCTTCCTTTCCTTCCTCTCTCTTTCTTTTCCATTCTTTTATCACAGAAATCTCAAAATAGCTCATCATCTGCCTATGGCTTCCACTCTCTTAGCACAGGGCTTGTTATGCAAGAGCAGTTTTACTTTTCACACTCTGTCAGCAAAGGCTCTTGATCATGCCTGTCCTATCAAGCGTTTCATGTGCACTCTCTTCACGTCTGCACTCGCTTCAAGTCTTAAAAGCAGAAGTGAAATAAGGAAGTAAACCAGGAGTAGCCTGTCTCTCAGTAGCATCTGGGTGACAAGTAGATACAACCCAGCTTTCTCCATCTTGTATGCTGTTTTCTTATTAAGAGGCCTGGCATCTGTGAAAAGAGGGGTCTCCTAACAAGAAAGCAGAACACCTCTGTCTGATGGTGGGTGTACAGCTGCATCAGGCTGTTAAAGCTCCAGAACAAGTTCTGCACACCAAGAATAGTATCCTCCAGGAGACACAACCAAATGCTTTCTGGATCAGAAAGGCTGTCATGTAGTTGTGATACTTTGGGGAGGGGTTATTAAAACCAGACTAAGGAGCCATGAGAACTCAGTCATCTAGCAATGAAATCTAAGACACCAAGACTATTACTCTGCTTCCATACCCTGTATTTATCTGAATACCTTGGGGATTGCTGGAGGGTCACTTCATCTTAACTACATACCACCCATGTCTCATTAATAGTAATAGAATAGTAAGTGAAACTAAAAACCAGTTTCTCACCCAGTTAAGTTGGAATTAATGGCATAAAGATAAACTGTTACTTGTCCAACGTCATCTGCTTTCACTTGGAAGTCTGCTTTAGTGTGACCTGCAGGCAATTGTACCTACAAGGCAAAGTGGAGGGAAGAAAGGTGAGAGTTGTACCAGAGTAGCAGTTGGCTTTTGCATAAGTTCGTAAGTCTGTTCTGTCACTTACTTCATCAGGCAGTTCAACAATGGTGCTGGGCTTTGATGAGTGTGTAATATTAAGAATTATCACCAGTGTCTCATTTAGTGGAGCCCTGTGAAGATGGGAACAAGTAAGACTGGTGCCTGAGTTCACAAAAACTGCTTCAGGGCTGCAGGAGAGTTTTGCTGTTTTCCTTCTTATCACAATTCTTATATTTCCATCTGACTGTTCCCTTTAATCAAACTTTGAGATCCCAAAGGGGAGGGCTGCATACTTTTAATGATCTTTTAACAATCTTTTAATTAATTATTATAAAGAGGAAAAGGCTGATACAGAAAAAACACAGGCAACAATGCACTGCAGTAAACAATGAGACCACAGTGCATTAGCCCCCACTCTGGAGTAGCTGCCTTTCTCTGCTAGAAACAGGGAGTTTTGTTTGTTTGGTAAAGTTTTTTTGGTGACCGTTCTAGGAAATGCAAGTTTCTCTTAAGCATCAATTTTGAGAATTCTAGGAACTGTACGATCATTTATGGGAGACAGTTCAGTAACCTCATGTAGGGCAGACAGTATAAAACTTCTTTTTTTCTGCTCGACTTCCCATTCTGATGTCATGGGAGATTTTCAGAGGCCAGCCATACAAAGCTGTTTGTGAGAATGCTGTGCTCTCTTGGTCTACACTGGTACATAGTGATGTAACAGTCTAGAACTGGCCAGCTGCATCAATGAGATTCACTCTGTATGAACTGAGTCTGAAGGAAAGGCTTGAATATATAGCCAAGTCCTATCTTCTTGCTTGTCTCCCTCTTCCAAAGAGAGAGATTCAATCATGATTTTACCTCAGAGAAATAGTGACGTTTGTTGACCTCCCACTTTCTAATGAAACCACTTCAGGAACAGACAACACAATGACTCCATCTGGGGAACAGGGGTAAAAAAAATAAATCAACCAATCAAAAAACCCCCACAAATCTCAATTACTATGAATGATGAATAGATTGTCAGAGAAACTACCTACTTTCTTTTGCAGTATAGACATTTTGTCCACTGGTACCTGAAGGGTCAGATTAATAAAGTTAGTACACGTAAACAGTAAAGGGGTTACAGCTTATTTCAATGCAACTACAGAACTTAAAAGAAGAACTAACTGTCACTTTAACATGTTACAAGGAAGTAACTTAGCTATTTGAAGTGCAACAGAAGTTCACACAGAGATAAAGCTGTAGGAAACTTCAAACCCACACTAAATGTTTCTTGATGTGATCCTAGTAATTTAGGAATCATAAACACCCAAAACTTGGTTTTATATTGTCTCTTGGGTCACAAATTGAAACTAGGTACCAGCTGTTCTAAAGAATGTACACTTTATAATGATCCAGCTATGTTGTACCATATTATGCTTTAAGAGAGGTTGAGATTTCCAAGTGTCAATACAACTGATAGTAAAACCATAAGCTGGTCACATGGCAACAGTTTTGATATTTGGAATTCAAGTCTGTTTTATTCACTGTTTGTTTAAAAGACATAAGCTATATAAAATAAGACCAGAAATGGAGATAAACAGGTTGCCCCAGATGCTTTTTTTTTTTCTCTCGTTGCCACATACTACACAGTGGTGTTAGACAGTTATTTAAGTGCAGGAGAGCTCCTCAGTTCATCACTGGCTGCACCACAGGCAGTATTCAATCTGCTTTGACACAGGGGTGAGTTCAGCACATGAGGCGAGCGCTCGGTCATAGCAGCGCCTCAGCACAGCACGGTCCGCATGAACGCACCAAGACAAAGGCAACGTGTGAAAGAAGAGCTGATGGGAAGCCTGACACAGGTCTCTCCGGAGATGTGTGACAGGGACAGTGCAGAGCAGCCCCCTGCCACTTCCCGCCAGTCTGCAGCTGGCCCCTGCCCAGGGGAGCCCTGGGGGCTCTGGCTGGGATGGACAAACACTCACCGCCAGGCCCCAGCAGCGCAAGCAAGAGGTACAGCAGAGCTGGGGGCAGGTACCGCATCCCGATGGTGGAGAAGCTGCGGAAAAAGCGAGGAGAAGGCTTTGCTCAGGACCCGCACTTTTTGAGGGGGCACCAGCCCAGCCCCTGGGCTCTCAGCTCCCTGAAAACGGCTCCTTCCCCAGCACCATGGCCCCCAGACCAGCCCTCCGGAG
>VWZY01008421.1:527818-596768 GCA_013399075.1 Chloroceryle aenea
GAGGGCGAAGGGCGGGCTCGTCGCTCTGGTGGTTTGGTGAAGTTTTGTTTAAAGCTGCGCAGGTCGCCCAGGAATGTTGGGGAGGGTTTGTCCTGCTCAAGATGGAGGGGTAGAGGCCAGGTACTGCTGAGGGGAGATGCCTTCGGTCAGAGGGGCAAAGTCCGGGCCGCTCTCCCAGCCCAGCTTGCTCAGTCTCTGCGCGCTGCTGGGGTGGGAGCCCGCGCTTCTTGTGCCCTCGGTTCTTGGGGCAGGTGNGCTCTGGCTGGGATGGACAAACACTCACCGCCAGGCCCCAGCAGCGCAAGCAAGAGGTACAGCAGAGCTGGGGGCAGGTACCGCATCCCGATGGTGGAGAAGCTGCGGAAAAAGCGAGGAGAAGGCTTTGCTCAGGACCCGCACGTTTTGAGGGGGCACCAGCCCAGCCCCTGGGCTCTCAGCTCCCTGAAAACGGCTCCTTCCCCAGCACCATGGCCCCCAGACCAGCCCTCCGGAGGGACCCTCAGCACCTCCGAGAGACCACCAGGCTTTCTGCCCCTCTGTTTGCCCAGTTCTCCCGGGGGCATCTTTACCTCATAGTTAATCCCGTTCCCGCCACACGGCNTCAGAAGCAGCAAGGAGCCGTGAGAGGCTCAGTCTGGTGGGCGTCGGCCCGGCCACCAGGTAGAGGCCCCTTGGTGGTGGTGAAGGTGAAAGCGATCCCCTCTCATGACCATGGCGGGCAGCGAGGCGCTGGGCAGGGACAGGCCCGCTCCTGCCTGCGTGCTGGGCATAGACCTGGGCACCACGTCGGTTAAGGCAGCCCTGTTGGTAGGGGCAGAGCAAGGGCAGGTGGTGGCAGAGAGCTGCTCCAGGGAGACACAGGCACACACCAGTAGCCTGGAAGCAGGACCGCAGGTAAGGGGTGGCAGCCAGCACTGTGGGCAATTTCAATGTACCTGCCTTGCCATGGTGTGGCCGGGTTGTTTTGCTGCGTTATGCTGACATCTGTGACCCTTCTGGGTTGTTTTTGTGCTTAGGGTAATGGAGGCGCTTGCTGCATGTGTCTGGATGTCTGAAAGTAGAGTTAAAATGCTGTTTACAGTTCAAAAAAGTCAAGTAAAGCTGCTTGTTTTAAGAAGGACCCAGGTTTTGCAAAGTTGCATGAGACAATCTAAACTGTTCTCCCAGGAGCTTTGTCTTTGATGCTTCTAGTCTGGAAACAACAGCCACTTGCCAATTGGAAGGGTATTTTGCACTTTAACGTGAGATGGAATCAAAACTGGAAATTCCAGTGGAAATAACCAGGAACATGTACTCCTGTTAAAGATCTTTACATTCATTGTGTTCGTCAGCCTAAGAAAGGATGACTCAGAATTGTAAAAGATACACCAACGTTCCTCTGGCCTAGTGCTGTCATGAGTCCAGGGGCTAATTTCTGAGCAAAGATACCAAACAGGCCAACCTTCCTCCCTACAGTCATATTTATGCAGCCAGAAGTATGTATGCACAGAATAGTTTCCATCTATACACTGACTGCATTTGAATATTTTGTTTATAATCTTCGCACTGTCACAAAATAATGGGAATATTCAAAATCATCTCTGAAAGCTGTAACGCAGCTTCTCTTAGGGCACAATTTGGTCACTTTGCCAAATAGATCCGTTTCCTGACTAGTTCTAGGAACAAAGTATTCAGAAATGAAGAAACAGCTGCATCAAAACCAGCAGTGGGTAGGTATGGAGGAACTTTAGGAAGAAGTAAGGCTTCATGCCATCAGAACACGCAGATGATCCTCTTGTGAAGAAAAAGAAAATCAATATATAAGGTGAACTAGAGAAAGCATGTAGCGAGTGATAATGAGCTTTGAAAAAAGGTGTATTTTGAGTATGGTTACTGAGGGAATGAAGAATTCTTTGGCCTTCAGTGTAAGAGGCTGTTGTCTCATTCACAGCTTGCTAGTACTGGTTTCTAGTTTTTGTGGGGTTTTTTGCATTCTTTTTTTTTTCTTCATCTTTTCATTATACTAGTGAATGTTATTCTAATACATGCTTTTAAGCTAAGTGAATCCTGTTCTTTACTTCAGGCTAGAGCAGCCTTGTTTAAAAATACACTGAGTGAATCCTAATGGTTTCACACTCAGAATAATGTTTTATGATTGCAGGGAATGGAGCAGGATGTCCAGAGAATAATAAGAGCATTGAATGAATGCCTTGCTGCTCTACCTCAGCAGCAGCTTCAAAGAGTCAGTCACATTGGCATTTCAGGACAAATGCATGGGATTGTATTTTGGAAAAGAGATAAAGGTAACATTATATTTTTGACATTCCTTTTCAGAGTATTATGATGCAGAAAATAAATTTTTAACACTGCAATGATGTATAGGAAAATGCTCCATGTTCACTTCAGTCGCCTGTAAAACAGAATTAACAGAAGATTTTCTTTTGTTGGAGTTTTGCTTTAATTACTGGAATTTCAGCTACTCATTATAGTTAGTGATGCTTTTTACACAGCTTAGTTAAAATATTTAGTGATAGAAGCTCCCTGCAAAGTCAGCACAGTTATTAATATGAAGGAGGAATAACATGTTTGTGGCTTGTTAGTTGTTCATCATATGCTATCTGCTGCCAGTTGGAAGAACTTCTGCATCATGTGAATGATTTGGGGGGGGGGAATGGGGGAAATGTGGTTCACCTCCTAAAACACTTAACTAGTTGTTCCCCAGTATCTCAAAACCTTCTGATGATTCTACAGTAGCAGTGTTGGCTGTTCTGTGTATGCCCTGACAAATAAGCTGTCCTTCTTTGATCTTTCTGTCACAATATGGATAGCAGTAGCTATTGAATGGTGAATATTGCTGTGCTATTTTGAAGTGCTGTTTGAAAGTTCAGGAGAAAAATTGAAGTTCAATAAATGATGTTCTCAGTCTTTTTTTTTCCTCCAGAAATAAAAACAACAACTAAAGGCTTTCTTTTTTTTTCTTTTTCCCTAGCAAGTCATAGACTGTCATATTGCACTCATTGTGCTGCTTATGCTTCTGGTAGTGGGAACTGAAAAAGGATTGTGGTCATGATTCTGAATACTTGGTTGCTTGTAGAATGAAGGGCCAAGACCTCAGAAACACAATCGACCACAGTAATCCAGTCTCATGAGGCTGGATTGTGCAAATACTCAAATCATCTTTGTGACAGTGGGGATGCTTGAAAAATTCAGCCTTTGGATTGCCAGCCCTGTGAGAAGGGGATGGTTTACCTTCTTGGATAACATCCTACAAACCTACTGAAGTCTAAGGCTTTCAGAACATGGTTCTATGTCTTTTTTTCTCACCTTACAATTACACAGATCTTACAATAGTAGGAGTTATGCAGGTTAAGCAAATATTTATTGTAAACCACAGAATAGATTTCCCAAAAGTGTTGGTCACTGCCTGTTAAAAGTTGTCAAGAGTCTTAATTGCTTTAAGAGACACTATGCTATTCATTACTGGCTGTAATTTTATGTTAAATACTAAATGATTATAAAGAAAGACAGCCAAAGGCTGATGGACCAAAGGAGCAGTTGCTTGCTTTCCAGCTGTCTCAAGGGCTGCATAACAAAGCCTCATGGGTTCACGACAGACATAGATTCTTATGTCATGTTGGTTAATATTTTATTTCCTAAAGCCACATGCCACTTGTTTTTTTCATTTCTGTCAAGTAAGAGAGGGTGTTTGCTCTCATTTGTTTTGAGTCGACTAAGTGAATCTGTGCACTTTGGGACACAAATTACATTTTTAATAGCATTCTAAAGGATGCTATTATGACCCTAAAGAGTTAGATTTATGGTTAATAGTTTCTTAGAATCCATTTAAAACTAGAAAAGTAAACCAATTGGAAATGCAGTTCAAACAGACTTGATAGAACAGGGAATTAAGAGAAGAAAAACCATGTGTTTGCTTTGTGTGTTTCCCATAGTACTTCCCAGCTTTCACTGCCACTTTTTACTGGGTAACTACAAATCCATGTATCCAGACCAAGAAAAGTTCTTTCAGCCATATTTGTGATAGTCAGTTAAGCAGCTGGGTCTCTCCTCTGATCTGTAGGACAAGAGGCACAGCACAGCTTGAACCTCTGCTTCCATCCCCAGCCAAAAACCAAAAGGGGCTGCCTCTGTTTGAGAGCCAGAGGCTGAAGCTGTGCCAGCAAAGGGTGCTAACCAACATCACAGGCAGTGCTTGAGCTCAGCCTCTGCTTAGTCTGCTGCTCTGACAGGACTGTGTGTGCTGCCCTTGCTGCCGTTGCAGGACAGCTTGTGGTGAGCGTGTCACGGCAGTGCACCAGACCAGAGCAATACCAAACGTTGCTGAGAAGATTCTGAGCAGCTCTGGGAAGTTGCCATAATTAAGCTGAGGCTTTCACAGGAAAGAATGTGAAGGTTTCATCAGAAGTGCAGTGTGTTCTGTTCAAAAGGATCATGCTGGGCTGGTTAAACAGAACTGAATTAGACCCTGTTCTGCCTTTGGTGGAGCTTTGCCACATAGCACAGGGTAGGGATACTCTTTACTACTTCACAGTCACTTGCTCTCAAACATACAGATCCAGGTTTCCTATTGCTATGGCTCAGAAGGTGATGAAGCTCTGTGCTGTTACTAATAACAGCTTTCTGTAGGTCATGATGTATGGTGGATCCCACTTAAGGTTTATATGTGAGAGCTGCATTATCATTCATATCATTACCTCCTGTAACAGGAGTGCCTTTTTTTGTGTGTGTGGGGGGGTGGTGTGTGTGTGTGTGACCTTTTATCTAAGTTGTATCAGTATCTCAAGGTGCAAGTTGCTTGTTCCTCTGGGCACTAGGAGTGCTTATAGAAAAGGCAGGCTTGGATACCATTCTTTGTTTTAGCAAAGGATGGCTGGCATTATGATGCTACCTAGGGCTAAAAACTATGATTAATTAGATTACAATCACTACTGGCTCTGTTTCTCCTCTTTTTCCAATATATTTATCAAATCTCCAAGAGTGTCCAGAAGTGAAGAATGCCAGGCAGACTGTGCTTCAGGGACTCCCTGGGCTTCTTGGATACTGTGTTTTTCAGGTTGCAAGTGGATGGAATGTGGTACAGGCCCTGCCTTTGAGCCAGAGGAGGTCAGTCACCTGATTACTTGGCAAGATGGCCGCTGCAGTCCCACCTTCCTCTCTTCTCTTCCTCTCCCACAGTCACATATCAGCTTGGCTACAGGGTTTGGATGTGCCACGGTCTACTGGTATTTAAAGAAGAGGTAAATTGTTTCTTGAAAGTAATTTTGTATCAGGCTGTTTCACTGGCAGTTTCTTGTCTTGAATTTAGGTGAGAGTTAGTATTCCTGTAGCATGTTAAGGCCACTACAGGCTGCATTTCTCTGAAATCATAGTATTCATTAAGTGGTCAAAGAATATTGAAAATGGCTGTATTCAATATAAGCTATCTGCAACTGAGCACACAAGAGTCTCTGACCTCATAAAAATACTACCAAATCTCTTTAATAAAAAGAAAAGCTTTTGACTGTGTAGTAACAGAGGCCTTAAAGTATCTCAGAACAATTCTAGTCTATTCTACCGCTCAGAGGAGCTCTGCTAATGTAGTTTGAACCCCACAGTTTTGCTTTGTGGAGACTGTGAAAAGTACAAACATGCCTGAAACAGTAACCAGATGCTAAAACAAACAGGCACTAAATTAATTTCAGTTCCTTCCTTCGTTAGGCACAGAGATCCTGATGAGGTGTCAGGAATGGTCTGCTTTGTTGTGGCATGTTTGCAGAGGATGTAATTTTTCACTTATGTCTTGGCATCAGCAAGATTTGATCTTCAGTTTCATCTGTAGCGTGCTGTGCTTCTCAAAGAGCCAGCACCTTCCTCTGCAGTGAGTTCAGGTTCAATGTTAGATCTTCATTTCTTCCAGCGTGTGTGTCCAGAAAATATATGGAGCATGGCATGAGCTGTATAACTCAGGAGTCCATCTGCTTGATTTTGTTCCATTTTGTTTCAACAAGTAACAAGGGACAGCACCTTTGTAGGTTTTCACACCCCTGTGACACCTTTTGGTACATTTCAGTTCAGATAATTTGTGGGTCCTAGAGCACTGCAAAAATTGACCTATTTTTCTCAAATGTTCCAGGATCAACAAAGTGACATTTTTTCTGTGCAAGTAATTACTGTCTTCCTGGCAACATTTGCAGTGATGTGCTTTTGATCCTGGACCACTCATTCCTTACAGCTGCTGTCTCTTCACCTTCCATTGGGAGATAAATGTTGCTGCTGTGATAACAGCTTGGAAAACATTCCAGTTAAAAACCCAAACCAACAAAATTCAGGTTGCTCACTGAGGTGGCTGTTTCGTTTTTAGAAGGGACCACACATGTTTGAAGCTCCCTGTAACAATAGAAGTAATCTTGTTGCCTCTGCCTAAAGCATCCTTCGCTGGTTTTGTTTTTAAAATGTTTTGTTTAAAAGTCCAGATTTTCTGAAGCCTTATGATGCAGCTGGCACTATCCAGGACTATGTGGTTGCCATGTTGTGTGACCTGAAGAAGCCACTCATGTCTGTCCAGAATGCTGCCAGCTGGGGATATTTTAATTCCAGAAGCAAAAGCTGGAACACTGACATGTAAGTGTGGGGTCATTCAGTGGGGTCTGTACAGTGTCAGGCAATGTGAACACCTCCTTGGGCCCTGAGTATGAATGTGCTGCAGATAAAAGGTGACTGAAAATTACTCCTAATCAATTGTGGTGTGGCCTGTACTGAAGAACTATTCAGAGTTTGCTCTGGTTTGTAAGGTGTATATATATTTGAATTGCATAAAATCTGGCACAGTATTTTGGGGAATATCTATGACAGCAGAGCCAAGAGACTCATCTGTGAGGCCTTGCATGCCACACCTTTTCTGTGGTGGGATGGGATGGACAAGTGCCTGCTGCAGCCAAGGTGTTTACTCGCTAGTTCTTTCAGCTGAGCTCCTTCATAACTACCAAGACTTACTTGTGATAATACCAAATTGTTATTAGGCTACAGGAAGTCCTGTAGTGAATCAGTTTGCTTATTTCCTTATTTATTTTAATGATTTGCTCTTTCAGGACTGAGTGCTAAGGCCTTATATATTTCAGGGCTTAGGTTAGGCCAGGACTTCAAGATGAAGAGATCTGTTCGTGAAGGTATGAAAGAGTGACAGAAACTTGCATTTGATCTGTTGACCTTTACTGGTCTGATGTTGTTGCTGTAGCAATGTATTGTGTCTTGCAGTTGATTGTGTAAGGAGCTAACTCTTTCTGATTTGGTTTTGAACTAACTGCATGACAGCTTTAAGTTCTTTCACACTTAGACGTTGTGACTGTCCCTTTACCGTGGCGCTGCTTGTCCCTATGGCATCAGTAAGTTAAACTTGCTGAAAGTGTACTGCTGTATAATTGCAGATAATCTCCCAACCACAACACTGTATCAGCTACAAGGAGAAAATTGACTCTATCCCAGCCAAAACCAGGACAATCAGATTGCATATAAAGGAAAAGCATTTATTCTTTTAGACTATTTTGTGTACCCAGCCTGTCGAACTGGAATGCTGCCCCAGTCCAAGAGAAAGCTTTCTAAATAGGTGAAAGCATCCATAAATCCATCAGGCACAAATGTATGGCCAGGTTAATCTGTGACTTCAAGAGCTCTTTGTGGTCATGCTGCACATTCCCATACTGCTTTCCTGCAATGATGCTGTTCTGATTGCAGATTGAAAAAATCCGGCTTTCCTGTTCACTTGCTTCCAGAGGTGGGAGACCCTGGCAGTGTTGCAGGCAAGACAGTCTGTGCATGGCATGGAATACCCAAGGGAGCAAAAGTAGGGATTGCTCTGGGAGATTTCCAGTGCTCTGTTTATTCCTGTCTGACTGAGAGGACTGATGCAGGTATGATCATTTTGGTATCTTACTGTTCTCCTTCAGGGTAGCCAAGTAAAACACTATTTTATTCATTGATTGATTTTGTTCTTTTGTGTTCTAGTTCTTAATGTCAGTACCTCTGCTCAGCTGACTACCTCAATGCCCCTGGGTTTCCAGCCTCCAGAGGTGCCAGATCCTTCCTCAGCTGTTACTTACTTTCCCTACTTCAGTGGTGACTACTTGGCGGTGGCAGCATCACTTAATGGGGGCAATGTGCTAGCAACGTTTGTGGACATGGTGGCACGGTGGACAGATGAGCTAGGTAAGAGATTTCAAGAGTAGTTTAAGCTTTAAATTGAGGTTGATCAGCAAGGTGAGAGGAAGCTAATGCAAAGGAAAAAGCCTAGAGCTGTTTTGTCACGTCATATAAGGAACAAGGATATAACTCTTGGGTCACACTTCCTATATGTCTGGAATTTCCCACCGAAACTTATGAACATGCTGGAACAATCGTCCTTGGATTCCACATTCACATTGCCTCTAGGTTTTGGACTTTCTTTTGTTTCAAGAACATGAGAGAATTCTTTTCTGGAAGTTGTTTTTCAAAAGAAAAGGTCAGCAAATTTGAGGACAGCCTCTCATTTTGCATGACTGTAGTCCAAAAAAGTCTCTTGATTAGATCAGTTGCCTTTTGCTACATATTTTGCAGCACTCTAATGGATTTAAGACTCAATCATCTAATATCTTCTAAGTGCTTTCAACATGATCTTCACACTTTTTTTTTCAATAATCTCTTGGGTTTTGCAATACAAAAATAAGATCTGATCTTTTTCTTTCAGCAAGTACTTGAAGTTTGCATTCAGGTGCTGTCCAGCCACGGAAGCTGCAGTCTGCCATTAGTGCCTTTGGTGAAGTTGGTTGGTGTAACTTGGCACAGTGTAGGCAAAGAGGAATAGCTGTATTATGAGGAAGGGCAGTCTCTGTAATCAGAAAAAGATTTCTGGTATCACACCTTCTAGGTACAACTGGGTGGGAGAACTGTGGTTCACAGTCCTGGAAAAAGCATCTAACCTTTGGGACACGAAAAGATACGTGGTATTTTGCTGGACAGGTGGATCAGTGTCCATTTTAAGGCTCCACGTGTAAGATACCCTATAAACCCCTTCAGATCAGTAACATGATATTTCCCATCTGCAGGACTTCAGCTTCAGGAGTCTGCCATCTATACAAAGATAATCAAAGCAGCCTTGGCCCAGAATGACAGCAAACTCTCCATCCACCCAACTATATTTGGAGAGAGACACATTCCTGAGCAGTTGGCATCAGTGACCAATATTGCTGTCTCCGACCTCTCCCTGGGTCACGTAACCAGGGCTCTGTGCCGTGGCATCGTTGAAAACCTCTGTTCCATGTTACCTGTGCAGCGCCTGGTGGAGATGGGAGTGAGGAGGATTCTGGGGAGTGGGAATGCCCTTGCCAAGAACGAGGTGCTGAGGCAAGAAGTGGAAAGGATTTTTCCATTCACTGTGGTTTATGGGAAGGATGTCGATGCTGCTGTGGGGGCTGCTATGGTGATGTTCCACAGAAAATAAAGTTGTTGTTTGGCATGGCCTGAGATGCAACTTCTTGGGTGTTTTTTGTTTTTGTTTTTGTTTTTCCTGGCTGTACAGTGTTTCCTTTTACTTCCTTCACTCTTTCTGGAGTTGTATTCAACCATCTCACCCATTACAGTGGGGGAAAAAAAAAAGCTTGCATTTAATGTCCACTTCTGCTTCTGGATGTACAAGTTTTGTGGCTCTGTCATTCCTTTTTGTGAAATGAGAAGTAATTATCATATTAAATTTGATTGACTAGGAAAGCTCCATTAACTTTCTGCATAAAATGATACTTCATGTGAGGCTTATTTTCCTAGCAGGAAGTATGTTTAGAAGGACTAGGAGAGAAGAGCAGCTGTCTGTAAATTAGTCCAGTGCTTTCATTTGAGACTTATTGTCCTTAAGCTGTCTCAAAATATATATAGGCAGCAGACCAGGATGTCAGTCTTGTTTGGAGAGTTTGGTGGCTCTTGCACAAAGTGAATGCCAGTTTTCACATGTTGGCTTTGTTGTCTGTTGTTTCTGTAAAAGATGGAATGCAACCTTGGCTGGAACACCAACAGAAGAGTCCAGATAAATCATGGAGGGTTATTTCTGTGGCTACCCAGGTCAGATGCAATGGACTATGGTCAAAGGCATGGCTAGGCCAATATCACAACTGGAGGTGCCTGGAATGCAGGGGAAAATATATTTATAGGGTGGTAGATAACTGTTTTACTTATTTAGTATATATAATTAGTTTATGTTTGGTTTTGGGGTGATAAGGCCTCTCTGAAACAGAATTTGTGAAATCCAGTGGTGTTTGTTCCCAGAAGCCAGTCAAATTATGGCCTGCTTTTAGGTTCTATTAATGAAGGCAAGACTATCTCTAACCTGCCGACCAACTTTGGATACATCTTTAAGACCTCTAGCACATCTGCTGATGTTTTTCCATTTGCAGTGATGGAGAGGGCTCTTAGTCAATAAAATCTCTCTCAAGCACAGAAGTTGCACAAAGCCTATGCAGTAATTTGGATGCAGGCCCACGAAAAAGGAATACATTCCTTCTTGTTTATTATTGGCCTATTTTGATAAGCATTCACATCTCCTCATGAGCTTACACCCTTAAGCCAGGTCCCTGCTGAGATGAAATCCTGATGCATCCAACAACTGTTGCAAAAAGTAATGGAGTGCTGCTGGCAAGAAGGACGTGCTGGTCAAGGAGGCTGGTGAAGGAGACATTAAAACTCAGGAAACATCAGAAAGCTCCTAACGTGTCTACATCAGAGCACAGTAAGACTGAAGGGAGCCTGGGTGGGAGAAGGAGCATTTCACAAAAGGAACCATCAGGAAGCTAGAGACTAAATATGGGAGATGTTCCACTGATCCTTGTAGTTTTCCTACAGAGAGAGAGAGTCTCTGCTTTGGAAGTGGTGCAGGAGTTAATGGCAGTGTTGAATGAGATGCTCTGCTCAGCAAAGCTCCAGGAGCACCAGCTGAGGTCCTGCCTTACTGGTAATCTGCACTTACACTGATAAATAGGCACTTTATGGCTCTTCAGTACAATGCTGTAGGATGTTTTTAAGTAGTGTAATTAGTTTGCTGTTAAACAGACCAACATACTACTCTTTTTACATATATAAATAGGTAGCTGTCAAGGCTAAAAAGATAAGTTACCTTTTGCAAAACATAAACCAGATAGTTTTGTTGAATATTTTCATAATCTAACTGGAAAGCTCAAGATTCAGAGGTTTGGAGGCTGCTTCTAGCCCAGTAGCTACAGCTGATCAGCTGAACTTGCTGGAAAAGCTGTTTCTCTAGTTTTTGGCAGAAAGATCTTATGTAAATTAGACATTTAACAATATATGACACATCTTTGATTTTTGAGGGTGTTGGATCCATCACGGATTAGATAAGATTTTTTTTTTTCCTAATTGCATTAATATTTAAAAGCTGCCTGTTACATATGTAAATAAAACATAGTAAGAATATGGAGTGATGGAATGGTCATAGGACTTTCTGTCATTGGTTCTCCCTCAACTCTGCTCAGAATCTTTAAAATACATGGTGGAGCTTTGCAGCAGCCACCCAAGAAGGATGTCCAGAAAGATGACTGATCTCAGAGAAGAGCTGTGGCATATTTTACAAAGTTTTCTAAATTGAAATGAAACTGTGGCCCACTGAAACAATTGTCTGATGGTTTGGGGTTTATTTGCGAGCTTGAGTGTATTTACAAGAGGAAATCTGGAGGAGAGTATCCATTACTAAATGCAATTAGAGGGGAGGAAAAACAACAGTAACTTACTGCAATTCTTGTAAAGAGCTAAACTCCTGGGAATAGAAGCCACTGATGCTTCTCTTCCAGAACTGTTCTTAATGATCTTATTTCTCTATTCCTGTCGTGAACTTCCCTTGATTCTAAAAATCATCAGACACATAGAACACTTTTGCAGACAAGTGGAGAAGCAAACTCTGAGTGCTTTTCAGCCCAGGCACCTTGGAGGAGGAATATCAGGGACCAAATTCCTATAGATCAGAGGGTGTTTACTGAAACTGGACTGTTTTGTGGAAGACACGACTCTGCAATATTTGTAAGTTCTGCATGACATTTGAATTGAGTGGTTGTTAGTTATTTGTAAACTACTATTTATACAAGTTGTGATGTGGCTAGACATTCGATCAAAAATATTGCCTTGTTTCCTTTGTTGTCCTTCAATGTACATAGGATTCAGAAAGTTCAAGTATGGATTTCTTAGGATAGATAATACTTTTCTTCTTTTTATTAAAGTATCCTTCCATGGAATTTTGGAGGTTGTTTCCCTTGCGAATTCACAGTCATGAGGAGATGCAGCTTTGTCTTCATTATCAGTGATGCTACCAACAGGGTTCAGAAATAAAAGCACACGTAATGACTAAAATAGGTTTGAGCAAATTGCCAGGCAGACAGAATTGAGTGGATTCTGTGGATTTTAATATTTCACCTATTCTGTGGTGAATAAGTGACTCTGTTTTCCATAGCCATCTCCAATGTTTTTGGTTCAATCTGCATTAATTTAAATAAGACTAAAAAAAGAAAATGATACATGGCTATATTCCCAGTGTATTTTTTTCCAAAACTATTTTTTACAACTTTTTCACTGAAGTAATTGTTGTTCTGTATTTTTAGTATCATTCCAAATGGAAGTATTTTTCTATATATAATTTCCTATTTATATAACAATTAAGTTATTATCTTTTTCTTTCAGAGTGATTCTGAGGACACAAAGAAGTTGAAGGGTGAGCTCAGTGAGTTAAACTGCAGTCAATATTTTATCTATAATACCCTGCTTTGCTTCCAGTAACCCTAAGTGTGCAAGTTTGCAAATTGATGCTTTCTATACCTCAATATTGTACAGAATTATAGAAAAAGCAAGTGCTGACAGAAGTTTCTTTCCTATCCTACTTGTACAGGAATATGTGGTGCGTAATATAAACATTAACTAGTCCCAAAGAAGTGAAAATCTGGCTTTAATGTACAGTGTGGGTTTGCAGACAGCCCCTCAGAATATTTTCCTGAAGAGAAACAACCTCAAAGTGTGTTTATGATGTTGTTTTCACACTGAATGTACAGAGATTACTGACCACAGTAATTTGGTTATCACTGAAGGATTCTTCAAGATTTTGTAACATTCCTGTGCTCGAAGCCGTAAGATTTCCAAGCAATCTAGTATTTCAGAGCATTTCATCTAAGGCTGATGGTCAGCTCTCTAACAGTCAGCTATGCCACAGTTCAGATAGATTGCGTTCCTGTCTCCAACGCTGGAGTTGCAGAATATTTTGCGTTCAGTGGCATCTCATTTGTGAGATTAAAGCAGTTTGATAAGAAAGCAAAAAACCACCACCACGAATAAAGAAGCCTATTCTCAATAGCTGTTAACTTGTATCAAACTCTTTGTGGTTGTAAATCAAACAAGATCAGGCGTGTGGTTTTACAGTCAACCCTTTCTGTTTCCGTGTATCATGTTTGAGGTGACACTCATCTCCCAAAAATCACATGGGCAAGTTTTCATCTAGAACTGCCATAATCTGGTAATGCCACTGAGTGTTAAGTTTCCTATATGCAGGAAGCCCTCTGTGCTCAGCATCACCAAAATATGGTTATGGCACAAGCAGGCTTTTTTCACGTGCTTGATACAATCCTGAGAAGATATTTTGGCACAAAGGAGTGAGAAAGTAGAGAAGAAAAGCAGAGTTTGTTCAGGTTTGAGATTGTTCAGGCTTTTAATGATGATTGTTAATGAGGATGAGGCACTAATTTTAAGCAGGAGTAGACAGCTCTGCAGTGAGGGAGCTGGCAGGCTCTGGGACACTGGCTTGCTTTCTCTGTTGTGGAATGGGTATGGGCAGTGGGGACGGTAACAAACAGCATGGAGGTGATCTACTAAACCATTCCAGTTCTGGGCATAGTGAATTTCTGTCCATCTGTCTCACTTCTGGAATGAGAGCAAGCAATCCATTCCCTGCTGTATCTGGAGAGTAGAGCTAGGCAAAAGGAGAGTTGTGGCCTTGTAAAGCACTGACTTGAGGTGTTTGTGTTGTTCCTCACAGACTGCCAGCTCATCATGTCTTCCATTCTTGGGAGGATGAAGAAATTTGGCAGTTCTGACATGGAGGAATCTGAAGTGATGGATGAACACACGGATGGGGAGGACTCCATGCTGGAAACACCTGACAATCTGCAGAGTACACTCAACACCAAGGTGCAGCCACCCAAAAGCAACATCTTTGCAAGACGTGGGCGGTTTGTGATGGGGGATAGTGACAAGGACATGGCTCCCATGGACTCCTTTTACCAGATGGATTACCTGGTGGCACCCTCTGTCATCAAATTTAATGCCAATATGGAGAGGGGAAAACTTCACAAGTAAGTTTGCCTTGTAAGATTTGGTTGCAGTGAACAGTTTGACATCTGCAGGCTGTGTTTCTTAGAGCACTACTTATTCTCTCCACGTGAACATGCCCATTTTTTCAGTTTCCTTATTTTCTGTGCCAAAATAAGGAATGCTACATCTGAAAGCGACAATGGCTGTTCTCTTTTGGCATCTCTGAAAATTCAGTCTGTGGATATTTTGCCCAAAATTAGCAGCAGGCCTTAATTGCCTTGAGACTGTTCAGTGAATGGACATCACTTGGAATGAGAACACAAGGTTGCCTCGCTCCCAGCCGTGGAGTTAGTCTGCCATACATCAATGCTGCTTTTAGTTCTTGTTCTCAACTTTTCAGCAACAGATACATAATTTTATCAGGACAGTTGCTTGCAGACTTTGTTGGTCTTGTAGACTTTGCACATCCATCTATACTAATCTGTAGTGCTTACTGCTTCACACAAGCAAATGAAAAAGTAGTATTCTGGTAGTTCATAAAAAGTCTGCTAAATATCTGACTTTAAGTAACTGTAATTTACCCTTGTTAGGCTCCTCTCTACAGATTCTATCACAGGCTGCTCAGAAAAAGCTTTCAAATTTTATGACCGCAGAAGGATCTTTGATGCTGTAGCCCAAGGTGATACAAGGGACCTGGATGACCTGCTACTCTACCTTAATAGAACCTTGAAGCATCTCACAGATGATGAGTTCAAAGGTACCCTTTAATGTCACATAGCTTAAGTTGCTCTCTTCTTCTTCCAGTAGCACTCCTGAGATGAAAACAAAACCCCATAATTGTGTTAAGTGTCTGCAGGAGGTCCTCTAAAAGCCAGTACATCCCTATTCATTGGGCAGCACATTGACTGAGAAGATGCAGGAGAATTCAGCAAGGTTGACATTTTCTGTGAAATTCTGAATGAGTTTTCTTGTCTTTTGAAAAGAGCCTCATTAATTCCTGCACAGCTGGGAGTAGATGGTAGGTTTGTAATCACTTCTATATAGCTGCAAATTTTTGTGTAATTTTTTGTACAGAGCCAGAAACTGGGAAAACCTGCTTACTGAAAGCCATGCTGAATCTACATGATGGGAAAAATGATACCATTCCCTTGCTGCTGGATATTGCAAGGAAAACTGGAACTCTGAAAGAGTTTGTTAATGCAGAGTATACCGACAACTACTACAAGGGTAAGAGAAATGGCTGCTACAGTGAGTACTCTGTGAGAAGACTGAAGTTAAGGTTAGGTGGGGCTCTCAAACAGCTTTCTGCACAAGGTCAGCCTGAGGATGCAGTATTCCAAAGCTTCAGTGTGTGGTTAACAATCAAGTGTGCTTGTGCTAGGCAGTGTTTTGTTAGGTGTAATATTCTGCCATTTTTGAAATATAATGATTTAATAGTAAGGTCATGGGGCTTGCATTTGCTGTCTTCCATCTTTTTCTGCCCACTTTTAGTCTACAAAGCTCTCAGTTCCACCATCTTACATGGAGGTGAATGAATTGTGGTGCCTGAAAACTCTTTTGTCTGTATTACATGTTGAAGATTTCTGTGTAATAAGCGTCTCTGTAGGCCAGACTGCACTTCACATCGCCATTGAGAGAAGAAACATGTACCTGGTGAAGCTCTTGGTCCAGAATGGAGCAGATGTTCATGCAAGAGCCTGTGGGGAGTTCTTCAGGAAAATCAAAGGGAAACCTGGCTTTTATTTTGGTAGGGGTGAGCACAGTATGGGCTTTATTGATTGGGTTACCCTAGCTTTATCCCAAGCGCAAGCTGTTAATTAATCCCGTTTATGTGGGACTGGAGGCTCAGAAGTACCAGATGGGCTATTCTCCCATGTAGCCTTTGGGAGTAAACATTTGGACTGAGGTTATAAAGAATCACAGTTGGTAGTTGATGGTGTTCAACGTGAGCCTGGTATCTGCATCCCTTTTTTTTCTGGGCACTGTATCCTTTGAAAGGTGGTAACCTTCTGCTAGCTCCCCTTTCAGTGCTTTTTTAAGCAGCCGTGTTCCTCGGCTGCAGTTAAACCAAAACAAATGTGATTCTAAGAGCTAGCACAAGAAATCGTGCCACAGCTAACAGAGAAATTCCCCTCTTCTCCTTATTGTGAAAGATGAAAACAACATGATCATCTTTCTGGTTATGCATGTGTGGTAACGCGCTTTCTGACCACTCATTCCCATTGCTTGCCCTCAGGGGAGCTGCCTTTGTCCCTGGCTGCCTGCACCAACCAGCTCTGCATTGTGAAATTCCTCCTAGAGAACCCCTACCAGGCAGCCAACATCGCCGCGGAGGACTCCATGGGCAACATGGTCCTGCACACGCTGGTGGAGATCGCAGATAATACGAAGGATAACACCAAGTTTGTTACCAAGATGTACAATAACATATTGATCCTTGGTGCCAAAATTAACCCAATGCTGAAGTTGGAAGAACTCACCAACAAGAAAGGGCTGACTCCTTTAACTCTGGCAGCCAAAACGGGGAAGATAGGGGTAGGTGAGCAAATGCGTTTTAACTGTTTCGTTACTCTATTAAGTTATGCAGAGCAAAAAACGTATGCAAGACAGATTTTATTAGTGGTTATTGTTGGGGCCTTTTAGTTGAAGGGGCACTGATGCTGCAGCTTAACATGAAAAACTGCATAGTCCTGAAAGGCTGTGAAGTGTGTGTGTGTCGGTGCCTCCCTGGAGTTATTCATATACCACTGGATCGCAAGGCAGCCCAACTGGAAACAGAAGGTGGGTCCTGCTATCATCTGAACCACTAGAGGCCTTGTACTTCTGACTGGCTGATAGAACTCATCTTCTGGTAGTCCCCATTCCAAATGACTGTCTGCTCAGAGATGTGTAACATCCATCTCTGGTTTTCTCTTGCAGTTGTGAAACAGATAATGGCAAGTTATAAGCAGTATTTGTATTTCTCATCTCCCGGGATCCAGTGAGAAAATTATGTTCACTTCAGACTATGATCTCTGCTGTGCTCCAGTGGTTTTGACTTTGGCACAGTTCAAGCAGGGAGGAATTAGCCATCCTGTCTTGTGGAGATACAGAGGAACTAAAATTCCATTAGTACTGAAATGTTGGTTGTATCATTCTTTTGCAATTAGATATTCGCTTACATCCTCAGACGAGAGATCAAAGATCCCGAGTGCAGGCACTTGTCTAGGAAGTTCACTGAATGGGCTTATGGACCTGTCCACTCCTCTCTGTATGACCTCTCCTGTATAGACACATGTGAGAAAAATTCAGTGCTTGAGATCCTTGCCTACAGTAGTGAAACACCAGTGAGTATGCACCTCCTTGGCTTTTGTTCACAGGTTGGCAGACTGTTGGGGAACAGCTCCATGTTCCACACAGGGCATCTTTTGCCTCATTTCTGTAAAACAGCAGTCTCCCCTCCTGACTTTAAGAGTACCAGAGGGAAGATTTGCTGAAGGTGAATATCATTCACTGTTTTCAAAGGCCAGTATTTACTGGGCCCATGAAGATTCTCCCCTTTCTTCTTCCACTCAGAACCGTCATGAGATGCTGCTGGTGGAACCCCTTAACAGGCTGCTGCAAGACAAGTGGGACCGGTTTGTCAAACACTTATTTTACTTCAACTTCTTTGTCTATACCATGCATATCATCATCCTCACTGCAGCTGCTTACTACAGACCCGTAGAGAAGAAGGAAAAGGTATGTTACTCCTGTCATATATCAGGGCAACCCCAGTGTGTGATACCCCAGACCTGCCTCCCATTTGGATGCATGTTGCTAATAGCAGAATTTTCCTCTTTCCTGAAGGTGGGAGGGAGATTTGACCCTGCTTCCTTCCCAGTCTTGCCCCGCTGCTGCAACAGTTCAGAAACTTAATCTCTTCCCCCAGAAATGTGCTTCCTTTCAGCAGCTGGCAGGGCCAGGTCTTTCCTCTCTCCAGTTCTGCTGAACATCACTATCTTCCTGTCTTACACAGCCTCCTTTTACGTTTGGTCACAGCACTGGGGAATATTTTCGAGCGACTGGAGAGATCCTGAGTGTACTGGGAGGCCTCTATTTTTTTGTCAGAGGGGTAAGATACTTGAAACTTTTCCTTTTTGCTGTTCAGGTAGGTGTAGGAGTGAATCAAATCATTCATTAGCATTGGCTGCTAAAATAATTCATGTTTTAGGCAAGAGCTGCAAATCTTTTTCCTTGGCCTGATTAGGAGTTCTCAGGTTACTAATGAGCCCACAGGCTAGGATAAAATGTTATCTATTGTATAAAAAAAGACAATCCTTAGGAGTCAGTGAGCATTTTGGCAATTAGCCTGGCCAAAGCTTGAGAACTGGGTATTGCAAACAGCCAGGCCTCTATTAAAGGTCACCTGCCTTTAGTTTACAGTCCCCCTGCTTCCTCTTGGCAGCCAATGGGGACCGTACAGTGAATCATGGGTCCTCCAACCAGTAAATGAATAGGTCTCTCCAGAGAGACCGGATGTAAGAGAAATCCAGTATCACTGGAAGAGTCCTCCCTATATCTTGTGCCAGTGTTGGTTTTGAGCTGTTCTTGTGAGGTGCCTTGTAGGTACCAGCACCCTGGTACACGTATCAGTGCTTAGTTGATGCATTCTCCTAGGATGCTGAATCCCTCCTTGCATGCAAACCTGGTCTTTTTTCTATTTTTTTTTAATTTTCTTTCAGATTCAGTATTTCGTGCAGAGGCGCCCATCATTCAGGACACTGATAGTTGACAGCTACAGTGAGGTTCTTTTGTAAGCTCCAATATCTTTTGATTGCATTTCAGCGCGAGACAAACGAATGTGTGAGATCTGTAGCTTTGGCTGAAGTCACTTGGAATAGGTAGATGCTTTGCTACAATTTCCTGGGTCATTACAAAGTACTTGCCAGTGGATATCATGGCACTTGAACAAGTGGGTCGGGATCAGTAACCTCCTTTGGAGGTTAAGCAGATGAGGTTCTAGAAGCTCAGTGACTGTGTCATGCAGCTGGGTTAGGAATAGACCTTCAAGTTGGACTTGTAGCCGAGTGTACATATTGAATGTGCAGAAATCCTTCCATTCCTAAAAAGAGCTTTGCCTCTCAGTAATTTGGGCCCTTTCTCTTCCCAGCTGGAGTGCAGCTAAACAGGGCACTGTGGAAAGAGGGAATGGTGAAGAAATTAGTGTTTTCAAGGAGTTTTCTTCCATCCGGTGACAAGGAAGAGCAGGGGTGAGACTACAGAAGTTTGTATGTGGGGAAAATGAGGAGTTTGCAAGAGGAACTGTAGGATTTGAGAAAGAAGGAAGGGAAGAGAGGAAGTATCTGCCAAGGCTCCTTTGTTTTAGAGAATCCCTCATTCTACTGTATACCTCATGGGGCTCCTCTGCTCCCCATGAGTCCTGTGGCCAACTCATCACTCTGCATTCAGGCCATGCTTGTCTTTCAGCTTTGTTCACTCCTTGCTCCTCCTGAGCTCTGTGGTGCTGTACTTCTGTGGCCAGGAACTGTACGTGGCTTCCATGGTCTTCTCCTTGGCGCTGGGCTGGGCTAACATGCTGTACTACACCCGTGGCTTCCAGCAGATGGGCATTTACTCTGTCATGATTGCCAAGGTCAGTCCAGTGGGTGGGTGATGAGGGCAGCAGAGTGCTCTGATTGGGACACTGCTTCCAACAGCCCCATTTCCAGAAGGGAAGTCACCATATCTACCTCCGTGACGCCACTGGGAATTCTCGCATCATTCTGCTGTATTTGGCTGTTATTTTCTGAGTGAAGTGATACAATTTAAGTTATGTAGAAAAACCTTCTGCCCCCCATGCATATATTTTATAGCAGTCTTGATATTACCTGCCATGCTTTAAAGTAACTACAGTTGGATAGGTATGGATGAAAGTAGACTGAGAACAGTGTGGGCTGGGCTGGTGTGAAATGGCACAGCTTTCTACCAGATGGATATTTCTTTAGGTATAGTTTAAATGTTACCAAGCAAAGTAATTAGCTAAGAGGCAGTAGCTGGCTAACAAACCTCACTACATTATTTGGACAGCTAGTCCAAGAGGGGAAGAATGATGCAACAGTCTTAATGTGGTTTATACTCACAAAGATGAAACTATTTGGCGTGCATATGTCTTGCATATGTGTATAAACTGTTGCATGAATCACAGGGAAAAATGTTTTCTGTATTCAAGTTTATCTCAGTAGGGTAAGCAACAGTGTAGTGCAGGAACTGCCACTTGACAGCAAGTGCCTTTTTGAGCTGAAGCAGTATTTTTACCAGATTTTGTTACAGTTTATATTCAAGTTTTAGCAATATAAAAACATTCTGTTTCCATGTTACAGATGATCCTTAGAGATTTATGTCGCTTCATGTTTGTCTATCTAGTATTCCTCTTGGGATTTTCTACAGGTAATAATGTATTTGAAGTTACTTTTTGTTTTCTTAAAGGATCTCAGAAAACTATTTTTCAAGTGGCTTAGACTTTTTCTTTCCAACTAAAAACTGACAAATTAACCTCATTACAAGAAACCACCACATTTAATGTTTATGTTCATTTTCATTGCTTGCAATGCAATTGTGATTTCAGATTATATCTTCATCCTGTGTATGTGATTCCTCTTTTGCAACAGCTGTGGTGACTTTAATTGAAGATGACAATGAGGGGCAAGACACAAATAGCTCTGAATATGCCCGAAGCTGCCATATGAAACGGGGCCGCACATCCTACAATAGTCTGTATTATACCTGCTTGGAGCTTTTCAAGTTCACTATTGGGATGGGCGACCTGGAGTTCACAGAGAACTACAGGTTCAAGTCTGTGTTTGTCATCCTTTTGGTTCTCTACGTCATCCTTACTTACATTCTGCTGCTCAACATGCTTATTGCACTGATGGGCGAAACTGTGAGCAAAATTGCACAGGAGAGCAAGAGCATCTGGAAACTCCAGGTACTTTGGTTCTGTGAAACTGATATCCAAGAAAAAGGTTGTGGGGAATCATGAGAAATATCAGGGAGAATCTGTAGGAGCTGACATGTTTCTAAATAATGGCTCACTGTTTTTTTCCTGATTTCCCCTGATCAGTTACTAAAAACAGTACGTTAGTTCCTTTTCCGTGCAGATTTGATGGTTTGTCTGTGCAGATGTTCCCAGTGTTCCACAGATGTTAAGAATTTAAGAAATACTTTTGTAATTAGAATTATTTGGGCTTTTGATGATGGAAAATCCTGATCAGACTATGAAGACAGGGATTATGCAAGGGGAGAAACAATCTTTACCAGAATCTCAAAGGCACGTCAGTTTTAGCTTGAGGTAAGAATGGGAACTTCACAGTTCTAGTCACAGGACAGAAATTCAGCTTTTTTAACGACCTGTTAACCGAGGGTGATGTTTCGGAGGTGGTAACAATTCCTGCTCTAAGGTGGTGACAATAATAAAAGCTCAAGGTTTTTAAAATAAAGGCAGAATTCAGGTTTTGTGTGACTTTGAAACAGCAGCCTCTCAGTGGTCTGCTTTCTTTTACTTTGTAGAGAGCCATCACAATCCTGGATATTGAAAACAGTTACTTGAACTGTGTGAGGCGCTCCTTCCGATCTGGGAAGCAGGTGCTGGTGGGGGTCACACCTGATGGCCAAGATGATTACAGATGGTGCTTTAGGTAACCTGTTTATATGTCAAATGAACAATCTTTTATAGACAAACAACCTTAAGGTACCTGTAATGGGAAGCAGAACTTCCCCCCTGGAGCGCTCTGGAAAGCAGTGCGCTAACACTCTCTAGAGTAGTCAGTTTGCTTTGTTTTCTGGGTCAGATCTGAGACTTGAGAGGTGGCAGATTGTGCTATAAACTCACCCTGGCATTATCTGGTGATCCATAGGATAGATGCTGGTTTTTTTTTATTCTCTTCCCAGGGTTGATGAAGTGAACTGGTCCACGTGGAATACTAATCTGGGCATAATCAACGAAGACCCTGGGTACTCTGGGGACCTCAGGCGAAATCCCAGTTACAGTATCAAGCGCGGCAGAGGTGAGGGTTTCAAGGACCTAAATCCTGGTATGGGCTACACACTGGTGATAAAAGCAGAACTGATTAATTGTTAGAGGGCTGTCACTTTATGCACTTAATGATAATGACTGTAGCTAAGTTAATGGCATTTTCAGTCAGCACAAAATGTAAAGGACTAAGTGGACTCATTATTCATGTAGCAGTTTTACTCTCTGGAATAGAAGCTGCATAAATTGATCATTCTGACTGTAGATTTTACAAGGCAGATATACATGTAAATCCTGAGGAATTGGAATGGTGGATGATGGCAGCCAGACAGCCAAGAAGTTACTTTGGAGGCCTCAAACCCTATAGTTGGGAAAGCTCAGCATCTAGCACGGAAGTATTTAACTGTATGATCAGTCTCTGCTGTGCTTGCCAGCTGAAATATGGAAAACTCATGGAACAGTATGGGGAAGAAAACCACAAAGCCCTTTCTTCCTGCTTCTTTCATCAGCTTCCTGTTTAAACCACTTATATTTTTTCTTCTGTGGAGGGGGAAAAAAATTAACTATGCCTTTCCCTTTTAGTTTCAGGGAAAAACTGGAAAACATTGGTTCCACTTTTAAGAGATGGAAGCAGGAGAGAAGATGCTCAAAAAATGTCAGAAGAAGTCAAATTAAAACCTATTTTGGAACCTTATTATGAGCCAGAAGATTGTGAGACGTTGAAGGAGTCACTTCCGAAGTCAGTCTAATCTTATTTTATTTTTAAGAAGAAGGTAAATTCTAGTTACCTATGTTAGCCCTCACAAGCCAGGCAATTAGAGCACTTCATTCATAAGGACAGAGATTTTTTTTAAAAATGTCAGAGAACTTAGAAAATGACAGTGTGCAAGTATTCATTAAGTATGCTAAATAAACTACTTCTTGTTTAAGCTCATGTCTTCACAGTTATTTTTAAGATAAATTGTCAAGAAACTGCCTATACCACATGGTTTATATTTGCTTCACTGGATACTTGCATCTAGGCTGTCTCATGAAGTGGTATGAAACAGTTCCTATAGCTGGTGGTTTCTTGTTTTATAAGTAAATACACTGAGAATTTCCCACACTTCAGAGCTATCTGTAAGCTAGTCCTTGTTCAGTGCAGATTTTTTTCCAGTCTTCCTCCATTTCTTTTACTCTTCGAAAGTGCTCTCGTGTTATTTGTGAGCAACCTCCTAAGCAACCAAACTACTAATAAGTGGGAGAAGGACTCAAAAGAGCAGTAAAAATCACCAAGACTCAAGAGATCCATTCCTGTGAGGAGAGTTTCTCGGAAAGCAGATAAATAAATGGGAACACAGGAAAGAATACAAATTAACAAATCATCTAGAGAAGTTGTTGTTCTTTTCTCATAACACAGGAACAAATACGCTTGGTAAAATTTTAAAGGTTGAGTAGTCAAAATCAATGAAATAAATGTTTCTCTTACACTGAGCAAACTCCAGATTCAAAGTTATTGTTACTGAGGCTAAAAGCTTAACAAGAGCCCAAATTTGACATTTGTTTAGATAAAAGATGAACTTTACACAAAGTAAGAGATAGGAGTTATAGAGAATATACGTTTTAAAGGTTAGATGTAAAACAATGTAAATAATAATCTTGGAATCACAAAGTTTTTGTTCTTTGACAGCAACAACAGGAGGAAAGTAACCTGGTGCTGCAAATCCATCTGGTGTGATTTACAAAGAGAATCAGGAAAAATATCTGAGAGAGAATAGGCAGATGTTATAAAACTACAGATAGGAGCCCTGGAATGAGAGGAAAGAATAGGAGAAACTTTGGCATCCTCTTGAAAAGTGGCTGGACAGAGAGGAGCTAAGGATGAGAAAATTTGGCTTATAGACAGCTGGCTCAATATTTCAGTGCTGGAGCTGTGCAGCCGTGTTGGGCAAGAAAAGGTAAATTGTTTTACCTTCTTTCTTTGGAATGGATCACTGAAGCACTTAGATTTAGCAGCCTTTAAAGCCCAAGTACAGAGTGCGTGTACAGGTATCCTTAAACCAACAGTGTTTTTAACCATGGGTTTCAGTCTGACCGTGTGCACTGTTTGTGTGGTTGCAGTTGAAGTACAGTTGTGCTGAAGTGCTCCTGTGAAATTGGGCTGGAGTGTGCAGCCTTTCCCAGGGAAAGCTCAACATGCTTGGCCTGTGATGCATCCTGACTGTGGTCAGAGAACATTCAGCTGAGTCACTGAAGTTGAAAAGTGGCATGCTGGAGGGGTTTGTTGCAAATTACTGGGAAAATTGGAAATCAAAGGCATAGAAAATTGAGGCAGCCTTTGAAAGATAATTTTCATCAATACATCCTGTAACTTTTCTCCATTTAGTAAGATACCAAAACATGCACTGTTCTTAAAGAGAAGTAATTAGTATATTTACATACAGACTGCCCTTCACTGCTAACTGCTGGATGAAGTCTGGGGTTGTTTGATGTCAGTTGTTTTACTGGGGTCAGGATTTCTCACAGTGCTCCTTTCCCATAGGGTACTACAGCAATATATTTCAGCAACTTCTTCAAGAGTCCAGCTGCTTTATTTGAAATAGTAGCACCATCTAGAGGACTAATAATTCTTGTTTCTTTTGTTAACATCATTCAGGACAAACATAATTTTATTTCCATGGTTTGTAGGGTATAACCAGAGGAACTTATCTAGGATTTGAAATTGTTGCTTGAAAAAAATCAGAATTTAATCCCAACAAGCTTTGTCTCTGGTGGACAGGGAAGCCACGGAAGATGCTTAAAGTAGGTGTGTTCAGTTTCATACCATTACAAAGGTGTACCTTTTAAACACGTGGTAGCAGTCTCTGTAGGTTTCACTCAAGACTTCATTATCCTCCATGCAGAACATGGCAAGACACAGTCACATGTAAAACAAGTATAGCTAAGTAGACAAGACAGGCTGAGAGAATGAAATAATTTCCTATTAAAACTATTAATAATAAATGTAGAAGGGGGCTGACCAGAAAAAATATAGTTGATTATCTCCATGTCTCTGTGTGACAGGGCAAATTTATGCTTGAAAGCACACCAACATCATGATACAGCTGGAAAGCAGCAGTGATTCTGTATTTCCTGTGAGGGATCCACTTCTCATAATTACCAGCTTGGGTAGGGACCTCACCCACTACTTAAATTCCACCTTGATTTGCAGTAAGTGCCTATTCAGAAGGATTGATCAGCTGCCCTGGGTACCCTGAACAGAACATAAGGCCTCTGCCTTCCTGCCCCTTTCTGCTCCAACAAGATTGCAAAGGCTACAGGGGACTTCTTAATAAAAACCATAATGCTAGATAGAATTTGGAGTGAAAATATACATCAGTATAATGCTGTGGTTACAAATTTAAGTGCCTTGTGTTTGTGGCATAGGGTGGTGCTGGTAGGTTTTTTGGTTGCATTTTTTTAAATCCCTTAGTCTTCTCTGGCAAGCAAACAAAATTATCCCACTTCTCTAGAGTGAGTTATTACTAACCTCTCAGAATTTCCAGCTGTAGCATCACTCAGTTACCGCAATGGGCAGAAGTCGCTTCCTGCAGAAGAGGAGGTAGAGCTTGGCAGTGGCTCCAACCCGGTATTGCACACATGTATTCAGACTCAGCTGGCCAGGGCTCTGCCTGCCACTTTACCTCCTTCACCTTTGTTCCGCCTGGGCACGCAGAATTGCCTCTGGGCACAAAGGTGAGTCTCTGTTCAGGCAGACAGGGTGAGAGGCCTGCGGGGGATGAACTTCTTCTGAACGGACAGAGAGTGCAGAGACTCGCTCTCATGGTGGACAGCTGCAACTAACCCCCAGGGGAGAGAGGTAGCTTGCCAGGAAGTATTTGTGCTTTAAGAACAGCTTTCCTAGGACCAGAACCTTTCTACCTCTGCTAGACGCCCTGGCTGAGGAAGAACATGACTTTCCAATACATTATCCTTACTTGAGTTGTCTTGTGGAGGTTCTGTTCAACTTGGCAGATGTATTTTGCCTTGTCTTGAAGAATCCATGTCTTGAACTCTTGAAGTCCTTTCATTTGAAGTTTACCTAATTATTTCACTCTGAACATGGTTAGAAACAGCACATGGTTCCTACACTATTCTGTGATGCTTGCAGGTGGCAAAAATCTGTCCTCACAGTTACTAGTCCCATTAACTTGTGTCTGCACTAAGTGCTTAATATGAGATGATCAGGTTCAACAACTGTACGTATTCACTGGCTCCCAGTAACTGCGCGGGCACAAAAGCAAAAGAAATGAAGGGTGTTCAAGTGCTCACCTCCTGTCTGTGGGTGACAACCATAATTAGCAATGACTGCAGATGTCCGTGGGGTGGGAGACAGCAAAAAGAGGCAAGCTGGACAAAGATGAGTTGGAAATGGGCTGATGAACATGGGGAAAAGCAAAATGTGATCTCAGTATTTTATAGCATTTCTATACCTGAGATGTAACTTGTCTAGTCAGCCATGTAAACCCAACTGCTGTGTCTTTTAGACTCTAATCATTTCTGAATTAATTGAGAAAAATATACATCTGACCTGAGCAACTTGTAGCCACAGAGCCTGGTTGTGTGCACTCATTGTGTCCTTTGCAACAGCTGCCCCTGGAGTCTGAATAGCCCTTGTCCTAATGAAATGTTAATCTTTTCTCAGGCAGAGTATCAGTAGTTTTCAGTGGGGTCCAGAGGAGACACCAGGGCCCACAAGAGGGCCCTCACGGCATGTGCAGGGATGCTGCCTGGTCCCTCTGGGGTACCCCATAACTGAATCGTCCCAGGAAAGACCCTCTCATGCTACTGTCTTGCTTTGCTGCCTCTGATCAGATTCATTATGCAGAATCATGTTTATCTTTGCCAAATGCCAGCTATCCTGTCACTCTTCTGTCTCATCTATATCACACTAATACACTACTGAGTCAGGCATCTTTGCAGGAGTCCTCTGTGTTCAAAAATCCAGTGTGTGCTCAGAAAGTGCTGCTGAGCTACAAAGCACTGGGGATCCTGCCAACCCCACAACCTAAAGGGATAAATCCAGTGGACTTGGGTTCTGGTGCTTGAAGTTTTCAGAACCCCATCAATAGGAATATCCTATGGTATTTTTGAACAAACAGTTGTGGTAAATCTTCCAAACTGAAAAAAAACCCATGTACATTAAAAATCCTGGATGAACTGATGTTCAGAGCAACCCAGTGTCAGCCAGTGTCTTGGACATTTAACACCAGCTTGCATGTTTTGGTGCATTAGAGAGAATCCTCTTGCAGTGGAGGATACTTCTTACAAGTCTGTCTTGCTCCATTAGGCAACAGGCATGGATTTACTAGGGCCTGGGAGGAAGAGGTCTAAACTGACACTGTCAGCTGCAGCACAGACATCATGGTTCTTCCTGATGTGCTTAGGGGGCTCTGAAGTGCTTTCCATCACCCACGCCATGCAGACTGGGATTACTTCTCACTCTGGAATAGTTTCCACAGAAAAAATATGGACCAAATTCCTCCAACATCAGATCTTAAACTGTACAAAGGACTTCAAAATATGTGGTGGAGAGTACCCTGTTTCTCTGGGAAGGAGGAGAAATCAGCCAAATGACCTCATTGGACCTCTCTCTGGTGCATTTGTGATACTGTGGCAGAGCTACATCACTATTAGTAAACACTGCCTGTTTCAACAGGCAGGCAATGAGTGGACATGAGGAGATGTGAGCATTTACAGAATCACTGAGGTTTTCAGGTTTTGTCACCACCCAGAACACTACTTCTCAGTCATGGTTATAATCAGCCTTTAAAATCAACACCTAGTCACCCAAACGTTGGTATGAAAACCCGTGTCACCTGGAATGGCCATGTCAGCCAGTGAGAGCAACTCCCAGTTAGGAACTGGAAGGAAGTGTCTACTCACTTGGCCAGTAAGAGCAGTTTTAAGCCATGTCACTAAGTCAAAGTAATTTGTTTCCAAGCTGACAGGGTAGGTTTAACCCAGACAGTTCCTCTTACTCCAGGGGAGAATGCGGATAATGAACCACCTACAGAAAAGGGATTGAGTTCCTGTTAGTCAGAGGGGGAAAGACAGGAGTGTTTCACTGGCATAGGGGTCTCCAGTTGGAAGACATGACGAAGACAATGTTGCTCATCACCAGGAAGATACAGAAGAGTGGAGTTTAGGGCTGGAAATAGGTAGAGGTTTCTCAAGACACAGATTTGCAAGGACAAATGTAAACAGTTCACTGTGTCTTAGCTAAGCACTGAATAACAGAAAATTGAAGTGTTGCATAATAATGTGAGTTTTAATTAGAATAATGGCTTGAAATTTGAGACAGAGAAAGCGTAACCTGAAAAGATGATCTTCCTATGGGGCACATGTGATGTGTGTCTGTGCAGAGAATCCCACTGGAAACACTGGGAAGTTTCAAACTTCAGCCCATGTGAGCAAATCTATCCAGGGCCATCCCATCTGCAGCAACATGGGACTTGCAGGTTTTAGGTCTCTTATTTTGCAGAACCAAAGTATCAAAGGGTTTATTTAAATTGGTTGATGGTCACCTTCACTTCTGCTTCACTTATTTCCCAGAAAGAGCTTGATAAAAAATGGAAAGGGCCTGCAGGAACTTTTTGTTGGTTAGTGTCTCATGCTGCCACAGCTGATGCAAAGTTTAGCTCTCAGTGTAAGACCTGATAGTGGGTGAATTTTTCTTCTCATATTTTTTACAGGTCTAACCAGATCTTTGGAGGAGGAAGGGGAAAGTTCTATTCCCTGGATTTAGATAGATGAGACAGATAAAAATATTTTCCTTTTAAAAAGGGAGGTTTGATGTTCATAAAATCAAATGACTGAACTGAAATTTCAGTTTGACCTGAAACTATTAGAACATTAAGGTTCTTCCCCAGTTTGGGTGATCACCCTCCAAAGACTATTTGAGTCCAGCAGTGGCAGTACAAACTTGAGCAAAAAAATAGAGCATGTAGGTGGGGCACGCTTTGTTCACTGTGTATTCCTTGGGGCATTTTCATGTTGCTTAATTCCCCTGACTGCTGAGCGTTACCAGAAACTGCACCGCAGCTGAGGATTTACCGAGGGTACAAACTCGTGCTGAAACAGCTGGAGAACAACCCTGACCTAGCTGGGACTGTGAGGCACAGAACAGCCAAGCCAAGTTTATGCTTTGAAAGCCCTCGGTGAAGTGTTACCTGGTGCTTCACACGGGAGACACAGCACCCTCCTGGGAGACTGTGAGGTGAGAACCAATACAAGTTAAAAGTACCTACCTCATGCTCTGAAAACCAGTTTTATTTTTTCCTTAAATAGAAGCCTCAAAGGGTTGCATACCCATGGGAGCTTCCCCCGCTGACAGCAAACAGCCCGTGACCTACAGCACCAGCAGGCAGCAGACAGACACAAGGACAGGGACTAGAAATACCCACGACCCCCCACATCTATAGAGTGACGACTGGCAAAGGTCTCCGTAGATTTGCACCATTACTTTTTGCTTTAGGAGCAGCAGTGGGCACAAACAGTAACACAGCTGCAGGAAAAGACACAGGGAAAGTGTGGCAGAGTCATTCTTCCCATCTATTATCTTGTGCTTATGTAGTCCCTGTAACATTGCTGAGAGAAGGGGTAATGATAACCTGAAGTCAAACACTGATGCCACTTACATGAAGTGGAGTTTTACTGCATTTATTTCAACTCATTCACACCTGAGCCCACCCCTGCATAGAGAAGTGGCCACAGGTGCAGGAACTGGAGAGGTTCAGGTGGAAGTGAGCACACTGCCAGTGGGGAAAGACTATAAAAAGGGAGGAAAGGAGGCAGCTCTCTTTCTTAGGCAAGGGGGATGTGGGTTGAAGCTTAGATGTGGGATTAGGTTTAGCTCTACTTTTTTATTCTTTTAGGGTACGTGTTAGCGTGGCTTCTGCGAGCTCTTGCCATGGTTCAGCAGGGTGCTGCTGTGCTGGATGCTACTCCAATGCAGAATAGAAATGTTCTTGTTCCCAAGCTTAGCTATAGAAAGGGAGACAACAGGAGAGACAGAGGAGTGGCAGGAGCAGTGCTACTGCGATAGGCAGGAGTCTCAGGGCATCAGCACTGCTGCTGCTTGAATTGGGTCCAGAAAAAGTAGTTTGGAGGAGTAGGAAATAATTAGGGTGCCTGGCTATTGGGTAATTTTGCCAGTCCACACAATCATGCCCTTCCTTCAGCACACCAGGCTCATCTCCCTTTGATTTTTTTTTGCCTGAGCTGTGTGGGGACATAGTTGCAGCAATGGAGGCTCCAGTAATTCTCCTCTCTCCTTTTGTGAATGGGACTGTTCCTGTATGACAGGAGATTCTGGGGAATAAAATCTCCTGGTGTGTATGTTATGCAAATGTCCATAACAATATTGCTGCCGAGGCTGACGTGTCCCTGCAGTCTGGACTGTGCAACTGGTAAGTGATAGCCCCATCTTTTCCTGAACTCCTTCTCTGCAAGGCTGTCTCCTGTTGGGTGTTAATCAAACACGGGCTGATTCATCTCTCTGCTGCTCAGCTTCACAAAACAATTGCTTATCTCAAATTTATGAGCATATTACTTAAATATTTGCGAGTGTATTCAGTTGTGTGGAGTGGTGTGTAAAGCTCTGTGTACATGTGCATAGCTGCACACAGGTATCCCAGAACAGGTTTAATTTGAGGGAAGGAGGAGAGCCTTGTTTCAGAGATAATGTTGCTGAAGTGATGGACTGGAGGCACAGTCAGGACTATGCTGGTTTAATTCTGCAAGCTGCAGTCTCTGAATCTGAAAAGGTTTGTTACTTGGGCTATACAACATTGTACTTGTCCAGCAGTGTTAGCATGGTAAAGGCAAATGCCCTGCAGACTTCTGCTGATCTTCAGAGTCCATTATTTCTCACCCCTCTGAGTAAGAATAGCTAAATAAATAGGGAAAAATAGACAATGGTGTTTCAACACTATCTCCAAAACAATGAATGGCTTGGTGAAAAGTCAAGTGTAATTATCAAAGAAAGCCCAAACACACTCAGATCTCTAAAAGGGGGAAATGCTGACATTAATGTAAGGAAGATTATTTTAATCTGGGATGATGCTTGTATTGAAACAGTGTAAAAGCAGAAAAAAAACAACATGCATCTCTGAGCTCAGACAGAATTCTGTGTGATTACAGGCTTCCATGCGGTGAGAATGCAAGACAGTAACACTGATCTGTTAAGCAATAGCTGTTGCATTATTTTCCCTTCTAGAGCTTGTGTAAAATGCCCTGTTAAGGCAAGTGCTAGGGATCAAGGTCAATCCGTTGATTTAAGATGGGATGACAGATATCTTTCTTCTGATAGATTATTTTCTGGGAACATAAAATGATCTGTTGCAAGGGAGACAACTGACTGCTAATTGGAACTGGAGGAGAGATGAGTAACACAGAACCTCTCAATGCTGGGGACTGAATCTGTAGCCCAAAAATCTGACTCCTAAAATCAGGACTTTGATGTTGGCAAGAAAACCAGTAAATCCAGGAGAGCTTTGCTTTGCTGCAGCATCACCCGTGTGGAATGGCGAGAGCATTTACACTCTCTTAAAACATGAGGTGATCAGCAAATTACTCTTTCCTAGCTCAAGTTGTAGCACCATGACCATCCTGTTGTGACTTTCCTATTCTCTCCTACTTCCTTTCTTCTCTCTATCTGTAGAAGTTAGCCAGGAAAGCTGGGAAAATGATAGTATCTTACCTGTCTTATATCTTACAGAAGTACAGCTTCATGTGGTTTTTCAGCATAAACCATACTCCTGGCATTAAATGAATAAACATTCCATAGTCTCTATGGGATATCTCATGGAATCTTCACACAACAGATCAACAACTCTGAATTCTTTTCTGCAGAAACAAAAAGAATGTAAATGCACTTTTTCTGAAGTGAGAAATCATGAAGGACTCTTGCAAATCGATTAAACACTGCTCAGGGGAACTGGGCTGCTACTGGTAGTTGGCACACAGTGTTTTAATACCTAGGCTGTGGATTATTTTTAAGGATCTTGGGGAATGGAAAGCTGATAGTAATTTACTATTATCCTTGCTGCTCATGTTAAAAGCGTTTTTTAGACAATGGCTTTTGCCCTTAGTGACTCCCTGTTGGGGCACTGAAAATCACAGCATCATTAGTTATAAAATCTGAATAACTTCTAATGCAAGTTTGACTTGGGTCATGTCATGCATCAGCAAAACAGAAAATGCAGCTCTGACTTGCTGATGTCAGGTCTCTAAATGCTCAGTCCCTCCCATCTGGGCTTTCCTTCATCTTGTTCATGTGAGTTTCTAGTGAGTCTAGCACTCACTAGAAAAACAAAACAGTGAATGCCAAACGGGGCTGATGCTGTTTACTCACACTGTGCAGCCTATCCAAGGCTGAGGGTTTCCAATAATTTTGCTTAGGAGATGCAAGCCTGGGTGGTAATGTTCCTGACCTTTATGACATCTCTGATCGTAACTGAAGCAGCTCATAACTGCTGTAAAACTCTGTAAAATGGTCTGCATAGACATGATAGAGCCTATTGCAAAACCCTCCATGGCTTCTGAAAAATGCTAGCCTTGTCAGAAATCTCAGGGTGGAGCAGGTCTGGGAACATAAAGGTTAAGCAGACTAATGATTATAAGAAAATGTTTGCACAGATGTGACTTACTGTACTTCTGCCTCTCATTTCCTGACTCTTAAGACTGCCCTTAAAAATAGCTCAGCTGAGGCTCACAATGCCTGTGTGTAGCACATGACATTCTTATCTGTCTTCAGGAAGATAAGCCAGCAAAAGTCTGGGCTCGTGTTTCCCAAATCTGACAACGGCACAGAAAAGGCCACGCTTGGGTTTAGAGAGTCAAGGCTGTTCTCATAATGGAACAAGAAGCCATTAACAGAATGGGCAGGATGAAGTGTGATCCTCCTGCCTGTGAACTGCTACAGCTCCTACAATCTTCTACGCCTTTTCGTAGTCAGGTTTGAAACCAGGCTCTGACTCTCTTGCTGTAGCTTGTCCCAGTTTTCCTTTTTGGATAACTGCCATTACATTATAAAGAGACCACACTGCCAGGTCCTGTATTCTGCTAAACCACACAGATCTGGGTGCTTTCAGATAGAGCTGCTTTCTGAGTTCAAAGTCCTGCCTGCTGCCAAACTCATTTTCTCTCCTTAGCCAAAGAATTTCTTAAGCGGCCTTTTTACTGTGGTTGGTACGAGAGTTAAAGCAAGTGTCCTCAAATGCACCTTCCCCAGATTTCATCTAACTTTGCCTATTCTCACATTTCCATCCTCAGAGTCACTTCAATTAAACAGTTTGTGTTGAGAACTAAGCTGATGTTCTCCCACACAAGATTAAATGGCAGCATTCAGTCCTTATTCCAGGTCGTTAGACTGGCAGGTAAGAGACCATCAAAGCAGCTAGCTCTGGATTGTAGCATATATTAGTTTAGGCACAGTCATTTGGCAAGATGTGAACAGCCCTTCCTGGTACAGGATTTGGAATATATCATCATAAATTTGTGTCAGGCAAAGCTGGATGCTTTGGTCTGCTAATGCTGAATCAACCCAGCCTAGGCACAGCCCGTTTCACCTCGCTGCTTCTGGGAAGCTGATTCATTACCAAAAGCAGTGGAGTGCTCCTGGTGTTTCACCCAGAGGATTGGAGGCAAATGTAATACCCAGAAGTCCTGTTTTTAAAAATATCTACCTGATGAACAGGAGGTGTTTACCTGCAGTCTGTAGATCTATTTTAAAGCTGTGTTCTTCAGATTCAAATGTCTGGTTCTAGTTTTTAGTATTTTATGGATTTGTTTCCAAATTTTTTATATTTATATATGTAAAAAAATACCCAAAACACTAACCCAAACTTGACTCTTTCTTCCTTTGTCTACAGCTGGAGGAAGATTCCTTTTTTGCAGGCCTGTAGTTCTCCTTAAACTGTCATCTCCTAATCACATAAAGACCAGCAGACATCTCTTAGGCCTCACTGCAGACATACAAGTTTTAAACATCCTATTTCTGGTGATAATGGAAAGACTATTAAAAGAGCAGAAGAACTTCTGGTCATTCTTCTGGAATGTCCCAAAGCAGAAGTCTGCATTAACCATTCATTGCTCAAGAGCTCAAAACTAGAAAAGGTGAAAAATGCCATTCCCTGTAGGTGGCACACAAGCAGTAACACCAGTGCTGCTCCTGTGAAACACGCCTGTTTGTGTTCTGGCAGCCCCCGAGGCTGCACATTCATCAAAACCTATTATAGGTAGGGAAAGATCTGAACACACCCACCGTGTTTTCACTGACATTATCACTGACAAAGCATAAGATTTTCTAAGGCCTTTTCTACTTTTTTTTTCCCAAGTAATAGCAAAAATTCCTGCTCTCTGGAGCACTTAGCATGATCGTTTTCTCATTTTTGCTTTGTGCTTTCTGAATAGTTCCATAATATATAATAAGCTAAGCATGACATAAAGGGATGTAATTTACAACCCAAATGCATGTGCATAACCATTTTCTTTTGAAAACAGTATGTAAACTGCCGAGCAGCGATCGTTTCAGATATTCTACTGCTGCCATTAAGTCATCCGTGAGCGACTCAGCTTTAGTAACATTTCAGTATATAATTATTGCGTGTGTGTGTCATCCCACTTTGGCAGCTATGAAGTAAAGTTTGTTGTCTAGCAAGTTTCTCCCTACTCCCTAATTTCAGATGTAGCAAACCCTGTACGGCTGCGGTGCTCCGGCGCTGTGCTTACCTGCGCTTTCCAACAGCCGAGCGAAGCGGATGACTGAAGAAGGGTGGGTTTGTGTTTCTAGGACAGTTTTGGCCTCAAATATAGTTGTGCTCGTTTGGCAGATTGGCTTCTTTGGATGTTGTGGCAGCATCAGCAGGGCCCTACTTTGAACTTCGTTGGCACAGTTCTGAGGCGCCTCGTCCGTACGAAATGCAGGTTTCGTAAGCAGGGTGAGTTCTCTGGGAGTTCTGCGGGGGTCCGGGGTTGGTGTGATGGATGCTTTTGTAGAGAGTGAAATCTTCAGGAGACAACGACTAAACCTATCTTCCAGGTGGAGAATGCTTTTTCTGCTTGTTTCTGGTTTTCTAATTTATAAATCGTTCTCCTGAGCCGTGCCACGTTGGCTTCTTGGGCATTCAGAAGTGAAAAAAGATAGACTTAATTTCTTCATATTTGTCCCCCTGATGGACTGTTACATTTCCCAGTTGCTGTGCCAAGGAGATCCAAAATAGACCATCATACAAAGTGAACTTAAATAATTCCTTCAGCTTCCACTGGAAGTTTTAGTTACTGTAGTGACTGTTGAAGGTAAAATACCTAGCCCAGTACAGTAGTTTTTATTTCAACTCAGTAAAATTTCTTCTTTTTTATTTAATTCAGAGATAGGCAGGTAAATAATCTTAAAGCATTTTTGTGGGGGTGGGGGAATTGCTTTTCAGAGCCTTTTAAAATTTCTGTTGGGAAAAGCCTTCATGGGAAAGAACAAATTTCTCACCAAGAAGAAAATGACTTTTTGATAACACCTGATGTCTACTAATGCCTCCAAAAGGTTAAAACTCTTACAGAAAGATGAAATGCTTTCTGTCAAGTGTAACTTTCTGCTGATAGAATTCACATACCATAAATAAAGCACAGAAGTCAAAATGAAGTTTTATCATCTTTCCCCTCAGGGAGGGGATTTTTCTTTTTTATGAGCTAGTAAGAATTAGGTCGGAGGTGCTGGAAAGCATCGTGGTCTGTGCTGTGGATGTTTGAAGGATCCTGTGAATGAAATGGCTTTTGATAGTCCCTTCCACTCCTCTGCCCCTAAGGAAGAAAAGGCTTTTGACCTGTGATACCACAGCTGAGTGTTTCTTTTGATTTGTAGGATTCTCTCTTTAGTCACTCTGTTTATAGTGTTACTGAGCTGTAGAGATACAGATGTGTATGGGTTTTTTCTTGTTCTCAGATAACACAAGATGAGAGTGTGACAACGTGTGAAGTGTCACTTGCTGTAGGAGTGGCAGAGTCCCGTTGCCTATTACAGATAAATGCCCTTTTCTTATCCCCAGCATGCTGGAAGTGAGATACAAAGTCCTCAATGTCCTCAGAATCCCCTTCAAAGTAATTCTTAATAATATAAATCAATGCAGTATTTTTGTCTCGCTGCCCACTTCAAATAAGCCACTTCTCTGGTGGCCTGTAAGTAACAATTAACTAGATAATGGGAGTAGAAAATAGTTGCAACAAAAGAAGACACTCCAGATCACATTACGTAAGCTACACAACTTATGATTTGACATTCTTCAGACTACTGGGCTATTTTTGTCTGTATATCATAGATTAAAGACAATGATAGTGCACTGGAAGATGATGAAAGTCCTAGCTTGGTTCTCATCTAAGCATGCAATTAATCGTGATTAAAACTGAGAAACAGACGCTACCTCAGCACTGTAGCAAGGTGCTTCTACTGTTGTGCCTGCAGTTATTTACCTGTGCAGACTGAGATCTCATTTAAAATGGGCTTTGTAGCTGAGTCTCCACAGTCAAATCTCCCATGTGCTTTTTGAAGGCTGTAGCACATGGATGTAAAAGTGAATCTTTTCTTTTTCCTTCTCAGATTGTTTTTCTTAAATCCCTGATGGTTCCATCATCATCCAATACAACTTCAATGCCATCTTTGACTATTTTCACCACTCCTAAATGATGGAGCATGCTCACGAGTCATTGCTGAAATCTCTGTGGTGAAAACTGGCTGCAGAGGGGCTTTGACTTGCTCTCCCTGCAGATGGCCCACACAGAAATGTGTTGCCATCTCTGAGCAGCTCCAGCATTGCTCACAAATGAGAGGGTCTATCCTTTAAAGCACTGTGTGCTTTAAAGATTTTAACCTTGGTCTTTAATTCATCAGCTCTTCCTACCAATTTTTCTGACCCCTCCAACTTCACACACCTACCAGCTGTGCTCTTCTCAACTCTTTTTTCCTGGTACACTTTTGGACCTATTAGTCTCTTTCCATCTATTCTCTTCCTTTAAAGTCACTACTTTTGTGAAGATATTCAATGCCCATCTCCATCTCATCCCCTCATATTTGATTTATGTCAAGTATCACATTTACCTCTTCCTCTGGAGGGGAAATGTCTGCTTATAAACTGCTTTGTATTCTTAAAGTACTCAGAAGTAAATAGCAGAATTATTTATGAACTAAGCAAGAGTCATTTGTTTTAGCTGTGTTAAGATCAAATGTTCATCAGTGTATTCACTGATACAACACGTGTCTGAAGACAACATGAATTGCATTTTCAAATGCACAGACAAACCCCACGTTCAGTTCTTTTGTGTGTGTACTGCAGTGAAAGCTGCAGTGTTCTTCATGCAACTGTATCAAGAAAACCATATTTGCCCTTTACAAGTCATTTCTGTGAATTGCATCCAAAGGGAAATGCATCCAAACCAGGCCTATTTCAGAGTTGCCCTGGTGGGAACATGCCTACCAACGGTAGAAAACACTAACAAAAATTCTTTTTGTGTCTGTTTTTTAAGCCAGCCTTTTCAAGGCAAGGAGTATTTCAGATTTCCATTTAGTGACAAGAAATTGCAGCTGCACTTAATGTGTTTGGGCCCTGTAAGCTCACAGTTCTCTGTACCTGGGTTTGAAAATTTCCCATGTTTAAATATTTGCTGTTTATGCATTAATGGGTTTTCATTCAAAGATCTGTGTGTGTGTGATATGCCTGTCTCCTCTCTTGTACAAGGTGTCATGTCTTTTCAAACAGTTAAGTCTGCTCTCTCTGTCTTGATATTCCCATCATGAAGAAATTTTCATGCTAAGGCACATTGACACCACTGTGACAGGAGCAGAAAGTGTCTGTGCATTTGTCATATTAAGGAAAGTGGAGGTAGGAGAGGAAAAATGTGTAGTTCATTTTGGTTCAACTTGCAGGCAAGTGATTTTTATCATTTGTCCTTGGGTGTGGAGGACACTCCCCTCATTTCCTTGGGACCTATAAAACTTACTATTTTTACATTCAGTGAATTTTAACGTATCCTAAATTCACCTTCCTGCTTTCAAATGATCCTTGGTGATTTAAAATTATGCCCTTGAGTATTATATTGAGAAATAGGAAGATAGTTATTCATTAGTACATACAGAATTCATGTTGTGGGTATTTATAAGCAGATAATGTGCATTAAAATCCTTTTGTGTCGTGTGGTGGTGATTGTTCCCATCCACTAGGGTCACAATTTCTTCTTTTTCCCTGGAGAAATGTCACTAGGATGCAAAGGTCCTTGGTGATATCCATGTGATTGTTTGGCTGAGCTCAGCCTGGGCATCATATCCAGAGTCTGTGTGCTGCTTCTGCCATTCTAATGCAGTGAAAAGTTTCAGGGCTTTTTCTGTGTTCACTGCCCTTCATGTCTGGAACCTTCCCTCATACATTGTATCTGTTGCATGGATTTTCCTGGGATTTGCTGCTTTTCTGATGTTACCTTGGATGGGAGCAGACTACTCGGATTAACAGTAAACCTGCACAAACTTCAGGGCTACTTGTAAATGTCCTTGTGCTCTTTTTGTTTCTCTAAATAATATAAACTGAAATTGGGACTGGCAGACTCCTTTCAGTTTCATTTTGGCACATGCTTAAATTTATGGTTCTCCTGGACTTAGATTTATGGTGTCACTTTGAATGGCACTTTTCTGAGAATATCATTTAACCAGTCCAGAATATAACCCTCCAGCCTTGACACGTGAAATGGTGAGTATGTGCTTGACTGAAAAACTGTGGAGAAGTAGCAAGGTCTGTGTGCTTACATATGAAGAGACTAAATAGGCAACTTGGTGTCTCTGCTTTCTTCAAATGACCAGAAGTAACCGACTCTGTCCACTGCAGAAACATGATTAAAGATAACAACGAAGTTATTCCACTAATGGGCAAGAAAACAAATCCCTCTGGTGTTCCCCCATCAAACCAGCAAGAGAAAAAAACAGCTGAAAGCACTCCCACAAAGAAGAGGTAAGACTCTAGCTCAGTTTAAACCACTAAAACTCCCTGGTTTATCTCCTTTAGTAGATCTCTGCACAGATAAATCACTGACATCTCTATTCACACTGGATGCATGAATGAGAGACCTGATGAACACAAGGTGCCTTCAAAAGAACCCATCTGTTTATGCCGTTTAGAAACGGAAGAGTATCCTGGTTAGGTAGACATGTGATGTGATCATCCTAATGGGACAAATATTTAACCCCTATCCTAGAGACATCAGACTCACATACCAGTCTTTTAAGTTTGTGTCTCATATTGGCTGGGCTTCCTGCACCCACTCTGTGTGCTGTGTGATCTGGCAAGAATGTGGTCTGATGATGGTCGGTGTTTCGATAGGAGAAGGTGGAGTGATCTTTTCCTAAAGAGATCATGGCAAGGTACACCAGATTTTATGTAAGAGTTGCTGGCCTGAAGAAAGGGAGCATTTCAAACGTAGCCTCACGTGGGAGTGTGATGAATTATGGAGAAGCAGAGGTGAATTAAAAGATGAGGGCTGGGAGAGCAGGAGGTTTGAAAAATCCTATCACAAACAAAAACATGAATTCACTCTATTTTTCATTATTCTCAGTAATGAGATTTCTTCATTATTTTATTTTAAAGATATTCACTTGCATAATTTATGCTAGGGAAGTAATAAGGCTTAAGGGTTTGTACTTAATACGGATGGTGAAATAAAAGGAATGTGAGTAATTCATCCGTGGTACTATGCTATCGAAGTCACCTAAGTTACTGTAGAGAGAGGATGAATTTTCATTCATAAACCTTTCACTCCGTGGCTAATTATTAGCTATTATGGCAATTTTTTGAAACTCTGAAGGCCTAGGCAATTATGGCTGTTCTGACATTTATAATTCTTAATAATCAGAGGAATCACTTTCCACAGAAATGGTGTCATTAGTTCTTTGAGCCCCACTGCCAATTTGTCTTTCTGTCATTAAATTCAAAAAGAGAAGCTCTTTGGTTGCATAAGGAGGAGATGAATGAGGTGTCTGAACAGCTCACAATACACCCAGTACTCCAAAAAGGGGCAATTCCATGGCAGATGGTGCAGTTCCAACAGATAGTGGAGATTGCTACCTCTCAATTACTTGAGCTCCTATCTTGCATTCAGTTTTGTGGCATCAGTAACAGTAACCTTGGGCTTTTTCCCCACCTCTCAACCAAGAGCTCAGGGTGTGGCCGACAACATTCCTATAAGGAACGCAGATCACGTGAATTTTAATGCAGAGGTTTAACATGTTCTTTTAATTATATGTTTCTATGCTTCTGTACTTCAGTTGCTTCAAAATGCTTCCTTCTAATGTGCCAGAAAGCAGTGAGTGCACTTCCACGAGTGGCATTTCTTACTTGACAAAATGTATTGGCTGCAACAGTCACTTGGCCAAAAGACAATGAATTCCCCTTCTTGAAGGTCCTGGTAATGGGGTGGACTAACAGTATACAATTAACTACAGGAAAACCAGCAGGCAAGCTGGGAGGAGCTCTGCCATCGTTGTCAGAGCCTCATTACATTTGTGGGCAGTGTTTTTGAGACTGCATGCCGTGGCCACGTAAGCACTTGGTTATTTGTTGGCAGCTGGCCACCTGCTTTGCACGGTGGCTTTTGGGGTTCCCCCCCCATGGTATCCCCAGATAACCCATGTGCCAGGAGAGGTGAGGTATGGCAGCCTCCAAGACAGGGTCAGCTTCATAGCTGCTGTACATCTATGAGATGGCAGAATCTTCAGCATGAACACCCTGATGGGAGAGCAGGAGCTGCTCTCTCCCACATCAGCCTGTAGCGCACCATCCCCTCCTGGTGCTGAGCCAAGGGCAGTGAGATGCTCCAGCAAAGCCTAGAGCTTGGTCAATCTGGCTTCTTGGAGGTTTACTGTGGCCTCCAACAAATGTTTGCCTGTTGGGACAGCTTCTGCATTTCATGGACAGAGACTGCAATAAAGCAGGATGAAGCCGTGGTTTTTCCATTCCTTTTTAGCCTCTCTGGCAAGTCCAGACAATGATTTACAGCAGCTGGCAAAAGTGATGGCAGTGGTCCTGGTTCTGTCTAGGTTGTTCCTCTGCTCTGAAGAACACCCCCTGCCTAGGTAATTTCAGGGACACACTCCTGCTAACCAGAAGTGACATTTTACTTGCTGCCTGCTTAGAATACATTCACAGACACTTCTCAAATGTTAAAAGGTTATATAAGTTTAAAGAACTACACACATTGAATTAACACTTGAGTCACCAGGCCATTGGAAGATGAGATGAACTAGAGCCATCAGGTTATGCTATTTTTAGCAGATATCAACAGGGTGTTCAGTAGTGTGCTAGTAATACTCTGCATTTTAGCATCTCTATTTGTATTGTAATTTAACAAGATTCTTTGGGGAAGATGCAGTTAAAAAAAAAAGAAATGTCCTATGGACTGAACCAAACAAAATTAGGTGAATTGGAAACATTATCCAGGTGATTACTGCAGCATTTTGGGAATATAAGAAAGATACTGAACCATGTGGGAGTTGCTACATCCACCACTGGGAATTTGTCTAGGGAAGACAAACACTTAAATGTCATGCACTGACTGGCAAGATCCCACATTCAGTCCTGGATGGTGGAAATACCTGATGTCTTTTAACACGTGACCTTTCAAACTTTCTGACTTTGTGATCATCACTGCTGCTGGGTTTGAAATGACCCATCCTGCTGGCTGGAGAAACAGGAACTAGAATGCAGCAGATAGAAGCACGTGTACCATGTGTGTTTGCATGCACGTATGGCTGTTCGGGCAACGTCCGGTCTTACTCTTGGCTATTTGCTCACAGCAGATCAGAAAGGCTGTTTTTAGGCTGCTGGGGTAGCTGCTTAGACATGTTAGGATCTGATGCCATGTGTCCTAAAAATATCTTGGGATCTTTTGCCCATCTGCCAGCATCAAAGTGCAGGGCACGGCCTTGGAAGTTGGGATCCCTCCAGGGGAAAGTAGATAAGGTTCTGTTGCAGCATCCAGCATCCTGTTGGGTATAATGCCAGAAAATGTAATTTGTCAGCCTCGTCCTAGGCCTGTACGTGTAGTGCTTTGCTTATTTTCTGCTTGAGCTTGCTGTTTGTACTAATTTTTTAAATGCACTGTGTTCAACAGCTCACACTTTTTTCTGGAGATTGATGGTTTTGAGAGCAATGCAACTCCAAATAATACGTCTCCCCCTGTGTTTTCTAAACCAATGGATTCAAATATTCGTCCGTGGTAAGTTGCAGACACACATGCAAGAGTCATACCACAAATATATCTTTCCAGCAGTTACTCTTTATTTCTCCATAGATCTCACAGCTATAATTTCGCGTGGCTTTTCCTTAGCTTTTGGTCACTTCAAAGACAGAACTCTGTTGGAGGTCAGTTGTTGCTAGATGACTTATCTTTGAGCTTAACTACTGCTGTCATTTACACTGAGCAAAGCAAGCCTCGGATCTGAATACATTTAGAATTAGTACAATCCTTTTTTTTAACTTAGCCTGCTATTTATGATGTGTTAGGACAAACTCCACACAGCCATTTGTGTATTTTCTACTGTGTGAAGACCACAGCTTAATTTAGCAAACCCTGCTCTGAGCTGTGTGCTGACATCCTCCCTCTACTGCTCATTAGCAATCAAACACCATAAAGATGCTGAGTCTGAGATATTTGAAGGCAGCCATTTAGGCTGAATGAATAGAAAAAAATTATGACTGGTAAGAATGCACTTGATTTTTAAAAATGTGGGGTACTAACAGCCAGTAATTATAAATGAGGGAAATGTGCCTCCCATCTAGCACAGGCCCAGAATGGCCAGGTATTTTTGTGTCTGATGGATGTCTGGTCGGCTTTTAGGAATTAGCTGACAGTTATTTTGGTTTCGGGGGAGAGGGATCCAAATTTCTCTCTCTGATTCAGAGACTGGCCTGCGCAAGACACACACATGCTTTGTCACCAGATTCCTCAGGGTTTTCTGCAGAGGAGTGATAGACTGAATAAGAATGGACTCTGAACTGCCAGCTTCCTTTCAAAGGGAAGGGAGTATCTGCAGAGTGATGCTGAATCCTTGTATTATTGACTCCTCACATTCATGTCCATACTTCTATTTTGTCAATAACTAATAGTTCAGACTCCCTAAATTATTAACCTGAGATAATCAGATCTGAACCTTAAAGAAAACAAAAATACAAGGAGGAAGCATAAATTAATTTTCAGGTCAAGTCTGCTTTTAGGAATGTCTGCAAATAATGTGCAGCAGTTATAGAATACCAATACCACTGAAATCCTTTACATTTATTACCTAAATATACATGTAGGGCCTGGTCCTCAATTTCTTTTAGCTGAAGCTTCCATTCAAGTCAGGTGCAAAATGCTCTTGAGTTGCCTACAGTGTTCCGTGTAGTAAATCGTTAGGAAATTCATTCTCATTGTGTGCAACCCCAAGCTGTTACTGATTTAGCACTTGCTTTGTGGCAGATGACAAATTAAGCATGTGAAAAGCAAGAATATGAGCTTCAAGGATTTGGGGTGATGCATAGAAAGCAGTGATCGTTTCAAAAAAAACGAGAGGAAAAAAAATGCCACAGTTTCAGGATCTGTAATGAAATAATGTGGTAAAAGACAAACCAGGTTTCTTTCCTAATGATTTTTTTAAATATAATAAAATCCTGTAGGTCTCTTCATTTTTACCACACATTTTAGAATTCAAGATAAAACGATAGAATTAAAAAGCACAATGTCAAATCAGACTAATTTCATCTCTACTGCTTTTCAGTCCTGACTGATTCTCTGTGTAATTTGCCAGAATGTCTTCCAGTGTCTTCCTGAATCGACACTTATGCTTTTCTGTGTTCTGCAGCACATCTGGAAATGGGGAAGACATGGATTCCCCACAGTCTCTGCAGGATGATGCGACTGAATATAGCCCTAATGCAGACAGCTGTTGGTGAGTGGTAACATCCAGTACTTTTTTAGCACATTTCCAATGGATCAGTTCCCTGGTAGGGTAGATATCACCTATTTTGCCTGGCATGTTTTAGAAATAAGGTCATGTGTGCATGCATTTCTGCTTCTTCAACAATTAAATTCTGAAATTCTTCATGTATATACTCTGTTTGCTAGATGACCACCCAGGACCTAAACCCCATGTGCAACTATGCATGAGCTGGGAGTATTTCTGACTAGGGGGAAAATACTGAATCATTCTTATGCCAGAATAATGGATGGTCAGGAAAGCTGTGTAAAAAGATCTGAGGTTAAAAGTTATCTTTTGCTGTGAGTGGGATGGGTGCAGTTGGAGTCCAGCATCAGGTAACTTCAGGCACTGAAGTCAGTGAGCTGTGGGCAGATCAGAGAAGTATTTCTTATCCTTTGTTTTAGAAAATTGGCAATACTGGAAAAAAAATGCAAAACAAAATACTTGAAAGATGTACATTTTTATTATAAACTCCCTCTCAATAGCCACTTAACTGCAAATAAGCAATATGCAGAAGAATTCTGAGAGTCCCATGCCAAGATAGAGTCTGGGGCAACTAACTGTATTTCTTTTTCCTCTTACATAGAAAATAAAATAAAACACAGTAAATTGAATCAGCCACTTCAGTTTAATTTCTTATAATTCAGTGCTAACATATCCCAAGGACCCGACCAGACTAGTGCCCGGAAGAAGCTGAAGAAGTACATATTCCGGGCAGTGTCTGAAGGGAATTTAGAAGAACTGCAGTGTCTGCTGGCAGAGCTGAAGGAACGATCAAACGCGTGTACCAACATGACTGTGCCAGGTGAGCTGTGGAGTTACCTGGAGGAAGATCGTTCACTCTTCTGGCAGCAGATGTGTAATCTAAAACTGGAACCATCTCTGGGCAGCAGCTGCTTGCCTGTGAATTTGCAGTCACTTATTTGCAATGTCACAATTCCTATTTCTAAATCAAAGCTTAAGGTTTTCACTCAGCCACCTCCTTGCTGCCTCCAAGGCAAGACTGGGGAGTGTTTGTCTCCCGCTCACGATATGCAGCGGGTCCATCTGCACTGTGTCCCCGTAGCCATACCTCAGCTGGCCTTCTGCAGCACAGGACTCGGAGCTGATGTCTCTGTCCAAACTCAGCACAGACAGTGCTTGCGATGTGCGCAGTGCGGTAGCACAGACAGAGAAGTTAGGAGGAGTTCTGGGGGTCTCTGGAGTTACCATGGCAGTGGGATGTCCAAAAGAGAAGCCAAGTGCAGTGGCTGCTGTCTTAATTAGTACACATCTCTGAATGAATGAGCTCACCGAGTGTCCATAGCACAAATACAGTGTGAATAGGATGGAGTAATTGTTTGGCAAATCATTTATGTTCATATACACCCTGTGGGTTGTAAGCAAAAAAATTAGAATTGCTTTTCATAATAATTTAGTAAATAATGGTGATCTAACCTCAAAATTCACTCCTGTAGATTATCTGATGAAAAAATTCACAGCTGCTGACACTGGCAAAACTTGTCTGATGAAAGCTCTGCTGAACATCAACCAAAACACAAACGATGTAGTGAATACCCTGCTGTCCTTCGCAGAGGAAAACGGGATTTTGGAGAGATTTATCAATGCAGCATACACAGAAGAGGCGTATAAAGGTACTACCATCTGATACCACTTTCAGGTATATGGTTAAATATACCATCTGTAAAAGTAATGTTTTCTTCAAGCATTCCAATGATGGTTTGAATTCCTAAACCACTTTTTTTCCCCAGTGTCACTGGTGCTATCCATTGTGAATCATCAGTAATGTTTCGTTCTGTGCTTTAGACATTCAACGCTAAATACCCGCGTCTGTTGTTTCAGGCCAGACAGCTCTAAATATTGCCATTGAAAGAAGACAGTATGAAATAACTCAGAGCCTTATAGAAAAAGGAGCTGATGTCAATGCCCACGCCCAGGGTATTTTCTTTAATCCCAAGCATAAGCACGAAGGCTTTTATTTTGGTGAGTAGAAATGCTATCTCTCCGGAAAAGCTCGGAAGGAATACCCAAATAATTAAGACAGTCTGAAAGACAGGCAAGTGTGAATCATTACTGTAGCTAAACCTAGATTAGGGAACTTGTATTGCAAGATATAAAAATAGCACAGTACTTTTAGTAAAAGTAACTCACCAGAGTGCAATGTATTATAAACACTCAGAAAAAATGGTAAAACATTTACCAAAAAACTGTAATTGCTGAATGGAAAATAAAATGTAACAAATTCAACTTGGAAGATTTTCTCCAAATAATGCTTTAATGCAAATTAAGCTCTTATAAAAGAAGAGCTATATTTAATACAATCACTATGTAGATATGCATTCATGTATTAAGATATTCAGCACACTCATTATAATATGATTTGAATGCTTGTAAGAAGACATGTTAATGAACAGGGACACGTGTTCCGTTCCGTAGGCGAGACTGCGCTGGCGTTAGCGGCGTGTACCAATCAACCAGACATCGTTCAACTCCTGATGGACAACACCAGCACTAATATTACCTCTCAGGACTCCAGAGGAAACAATATTCTCCATGCCCTGGTTACTGTGGCAGAGGACTTTAAAACCCAGAATGACTTTGTAATCAGAATGTATGATACGATTTTGTTGAAAAGCAGAGACAGAAATTTGGAAACAACAAAAAATAAGGAGGGTTTGACACCGCTACAATTGGCTGCAAAAACTGGGAAATTAGAGGTGGGTATTTCAGAAGCATCTGAGAGAAATTCAGGATGGAGAAAGAATCAATGCCAACAATATACTCGGATGTTAGTGCTCTACCAAGCAGTTTTCCACACTGGTTATGCTGTGCTGTGTATCAGTAATAGTGGGTGAGCTATTTTTGTTGAAAAGACAAACGAATATTTCTATTGCAGTGTTGCTTCCACCCTTCCAGGTCTCCCTCTGACTATCCCTTTCTGTTCAAAATACACGTGCTGTTTTAGAACAGCCGTGCAAGCCCTTCTGTTGTACAGAAACTCTGCATTTATTACAATACTAGACTCACACAGTCCTTGAATAATTTCAGAAAACTCACTAGAACTGCTGCTGTAGAATTTGGCTCTCATAAATCACCTGCATTGTGGTAAGGAATTGACAGTGAGATAATTGAGAAAGTAATTGATCAAGTTAAAGGACGATATAAATGTGAATGCATGGAAAAATTGTGCTTTCATCCTTTAGAAAAATGTCTCTGGCAGAAAATATGGAGGCATTAAAAATACTGTATTTATTTCCTAGAGGTCTGTCATCTCTGACACTGCCTCCTGAATAACAGAATTGCAAATACATCGAATTCTGCTGCTGTACACATTGTGTTAGTTAAAAGGTGGGGATTTGGCAAGTCGGTGTGTCTGACTTCTCCTGAAGAATGCATCTGCTTACAAGTTATTCTGCTACTGTTTTAGATTCTGAAATACATCCTGAGCAGAGAGATAAGAGAGAAGCCAAACAGGAGCCTGTCAAGAAAATTCACAGACTGGGCTTACGGTCCTGTTCAGTCTTCTCTTTATGATCTGACAGAACTCGATACCACCGCAGACAATTCAGTATTGGAAATTATTGTCTATAACACAAATATTGGTGTAAGTTACCTATTTCTAATTTACTCTTTTTTTTCCTCAAGCAGTGCACTTATTTCAGATGTTAGCCTGTACACTAACTGAAATCCTTGAGTAGCAGTAACTTTTGGTTCTCAGTTTTGGATCAGGAGAACGATATATTTTATACTTCTGTAGGTTGTCAACTGCCAGTGAAAATTCATTCTGTTCCTGAAACCCAGGCTAGACATTTTGGGAGGGTTTTTTTTCTGCATTTGAAACATTAATTTGCCTTGCATAGGATCATAAATGTAGCCCAGCTGGTCAAACCAAGGCTAGGGTCTTGTCTCCATGGAGTGGACACTAGCAGCTGACTAAGACAGTGCATGAGAAGAGGGCAACCAAACAGAAATACTTTATGAGAATACTCTGCCTTAAGTTTTAAACTTCACTTGAGAGGTGTGTACTTTAGGCTGTTAGGAATGTTAGCTTTTCAAGGCCAGAATTACACCTTTGCTGAATTCAAATACTGCCATAAAACTCCATAGGAAACAAGACCAGAAGTTAAGGTTACAGCGTCTGCGCAATCAGAACTTATGAGAGCATGGCAGCGTGAGCCAGAGTTGTCCCAGGTTAGGGTCTGACACACATCTCTGAGCATAGGTGTGTTTCTAGATCAGCGAGGACAGATAGTGAATGAAATAGACAAATTATCTCATTTTCCTTACAGGCGACCACTTCAAATCTTAATTGTGGTTTGTTTGGGTTTTTTCCTACAGAATCGCCACGAAATGCTGACTTTGGAGCCTCTGAATTCACTCCTGCGAATGAAATGGAAGAAGTTTGCACGACACATGTTTTTTATGTCATGCTGTTTTTATTTCCTATACAATGTAACATTAACGTTAGTTTCCTACCACAGACCTAGTGAAAATGAAGTGAGTACAGCAACTTAATCTCATGAAACTTTTACTGATCTAAAATGCAGTAATCCTTCCTGATTTGTATTTAAAATGCTAAACCAAAACCAGCTACCAGAATCTCTGGCTGTAGTGAGAGCAGGTTATCCCATATCAACTCTTCATATCTGGAAGGAATGGCACCAGCAACAGAGAAGTTGTGAATTTTGTGGAAGTGACACAAAGCACAAATGCATAATGTAAAGGCAGGTAGTTAAATTTCTAAAGGTGGGGGGAGGATATTTTGTTTTTCTTGCAAAAAAAACACCTTTTGACATTTTGATTATACATGTCAGGGGGGCAAATCTAGAAATCCACCATGAAGAAAAAGCTCAGTGAAAGGGCAGAACTTGTGTACATGGAGAGCTACATACACGAGGCTTCCTGATACTTTGCCTTGTACCCTTTGAGTATGGAGCTCAGTCTTTCATTTTGGCCCTGTCTTGCAGGCTCCACCGTATCCACTCGCTCTCACCCGTGGTGTGGGCTGGCTGCAGTTATCAGGCCAGGTGATGGTTATGTTAGGAGCAGTATTTTTAGCCATAAAGGAGGTAAGAATTTTTAATAATGAATACATAACCAAATAGATGAAGAATGCCTCTAGATTTATGAATATGCTGATGATGGTCTTGGAAATATGTTTGGAATATTTTTATGTGTGTAAAGTCTAAAAGTCTTTTGCACAGTCCATCACTTAGAATGTCCAGGAATAGTAATTTGAGTATAATTGTATTGCTTGGTGAAGCAAATATGAGGGGTTTTTCCTTTCAGATTGTCAAGAGAGATTTTGTATTTGTGTAACATATAACTAATTACTGGCTTTAAGGACACCATTGAATTAGAACTTGTAACGGGGGAAAAACCCCAGGGTATCATTTTTACCATATGCTGTAGGTAATTAAATCCAGTAATTGTTAAATTATGCCAGAGATGACAGAAATTTAAAATTGGAATTTACAGCCCTATAAAAAGATTTTTAATTCTAGAAGTTATATTTTACCAGCAGGCTGATTTTAATATTTTTTTAGAAGATCAATTTCATTAAATTATTTTGTAGAAATCTCTTTTGAGGCCTTCTTTCTCTTACCACCTTTTTCTATCTTATAAATCTGTCTACACAGAGCGTAGCCATCTTCCTGCTTAGGCCCTCGGATCTGCAGTCAATTCTCTCTGATGCGTGGTTCCACTTTGCATTGTAAGTCTGTCATGTGTATTTTATACTGTATGTGCAATGCTTGCCTATCTCATGGCTGCAGAGAATGTAATCCTGTACAGATGCTCACTTTGTTCCTCTAGATTATCAGTTTTTAGAGGGGGGGATGTGATATTGTGTGCACACACTGATGGTTGCACGGGTCAGTAAAAACACTGGGGGCTGATACGTACGGACGAGCTGGTTTCCAAAGCCCAGAGCTGTCTTTAGCCTCTCCTGAGGCTGTATCTCTTTAGAGCTGTGTGTAGAGCAGTGTGTTTAAGGGATCTGGCTAACAAACCAGATACAGTTTCACACTCCTCGACTCTTTCAGGAAGGACAAATAGTAGAAAGCTGCTTCATCTGGCCGCTGGCAGACTCCCTGCAGCTGGTCTCGGTAAAGCGCAGATGAGTCCCTCTGATTGCTAGCTTATTGTAGGATCAATAGAGAGAGAGGTGGCTTAACTCTGCCTTTCTTCCCACTCCTACAACCACACTGATATTGATCTTGTGCTGCTGTGAATCTGCTCTGCATCCTATCACAGCACATCACAGCTTCTCGTGTCTCGTGCGTGGAAAATCTCTAATGATTCTAACAATTCGTTAAGCTAAAGCTCCAATTAAATGCCTTCAAAAATGTCAATAAGAATTCATAATGTCTTTGTCATTACCAGCTGGTTTGGAAGGAGTAGTTCACTTTAAGGTTTATTAAATATAGTCATAATGAATATATATATTTATAGTACCTGTACTCATCTATTTTATTGTTAAACTAATGATAATGAATATAAAGGAGAATAGAAGGTTTTTGAAATTAGAACTGAAACTTAAGAAACAAAGAATTCTTGTTTTGGTATATTTCCATTATGCTGTTGGTTTTGTGCTAGTAATTTTCCTTTTACATACATGTGTTTGTTTTTTAACAGTTTTATACAAGCTTTGCTTGTGATCTTCTCTGTCTTTTTGTACTTGTTTTCCTACAAAGAACACCTCGTGTGTCTTGTTTTGGCAATGGCCCTGGGATGGGCTAATATGCTCTATTTCACCAGAGGTTTCCAGTCCATGGGCATTTACAGTGTTATGATTCAAAAGGCAAGTCTGTTTTCTTCTGGTTTTCCTGTCTTGTTATGATGCAATCCCAATCAAGCATATTCAGCAATTTAGATGTATTTTTGTAGTTCATAGTGAAAAGGTTTAAATTTTCAGTTGATAGGTATTATTTCTGCAGAATGCACTTGAATGGCAGAAACCAGTTATCTTAAAGTTAACAGTGTATTGTATCAAATATGTAAGTTGTGTTTTGTCAGCTAGTGTACTTCTGCTATTTAATTACACCATATGCTGTAATGCTTACATCGTGCAGAGTTAGTCACCCTTAAACAACACACCAGGGGCTCAGGCATGAGGTGAAAAAATCAAACCTAAACCTTCTCTGGGTTTTTCACTGAGACTACAACCAGTTTGCTTAATGAAAGCAGTCTGAGACTTCAGTGTGTGCCACACCTGTATCCCTGCAGAATTCATAAGCATAAAACTAGTTTTGAGTTTTCACTTCTGATAAATATTTCATTTAATTTTTAGGTCATCCTGCAAGATGTGATAAAATTCTTAGTTGTCTATATTGTGTTTTTGCTGGGATTTGGCGTAGGTAAATATTACTGGAGAAAAGCACTGATGCTCTGTGTGAGTAAAAAATTTTAGCATTATTATGAATAAGAACCCCGTTGTCATGATGAGAGCTCTCATTGGGGTTTCTTCTGGATATTAAAAAGCCAAGTTCAGAGATTTAAACTGTCTAGAGGCTATCTGAACAGATAAGTAATTTGGCTCTTGCTCAGTTGCCTGCAATTTCATTTGGATGTGGGCTCTTTCTGCTTCCTGGTAATCTGTCATCTGGCTGCCGCCGTGTGTGCTGCTGGGCAGCTCTAGCTCTTCATTACGCATCTGGAATTCTTTAGGATAAAATGCCATGGATACATAAAACATTATTGTCATTAATTTTTTTCCTGTGCTTTTTTTTCTCAGCTCTTGCTGCCTTAATTGAAACTTGCCAAGAAGGTGGTGAATGCCATTCCAACAGCAGTCTGGGACCTGTTCTGATGGATCTTTTTAAGCTCACCCTGGGACTGGGTGATCTGGAGATCCAGCAGAATTCCAAGTATCCTGTACTATTTCTTCTGCTCCTCATAACTTTTGTTGTGTTGACTTTTGTTCTTCTCTTGAACATGCTGATTGCATTAATGGGAGAAACGGTTGAAGACATCTCTAAAGAGAGTGAGCACATTTGGAAACTCCAGGTTTGTTTGTGAGCTGGTTTGCTTAGTGAAGTACAGATCCAGTGGCTGAAACGTTTTGAGCTCCAGCTATGGTAATTTATCACGCTGACAGAACAGATTAGGTATTAGCAATGATAATCCTCATTTGAATATGTGTACAAATAATGGAAATAAGTAATTTTAGTATTAGGGTATCGTAATAAGTTGAGGATTAACAGCTACCCTGAAGGTAATCTTATGTCTCGGATTTACAACCTCGTGCATTGTCACGTACCTTGATGATTTGAATTCCTCTCGATGTGTCACCAGGAAAGTGTGTTTCATTATCTGCCCGGGGATCTGTAGCACAGCGTGCTCTGCTCTTCCCTCCCTTTTCTCTGAGCAATGCAGTTTCTCCTTCCAGTTTCTCATGCCTTGTCCGAGCCTGATCTCTCACCAAGGCTCAGCAGCTCTGAGTCCCAGGCCACCATTGGGAACGGTGACAACTGGGGGTTATATACGTCCCTGTGGCAGGGTGTTGCACGATGGTGTGTTAGCATTAAACCCTAAACTCGGACTTGTGAGTTTTCTTGGTTCCTCTCTGAGGATGCCCTCTGCAGTGGGGCAAAGGAGAGAGCACTATGGCCTCCCTATTTGCATGTCCCAAATAATAAGTGGGGTGCCGTGTCACCTCCTGCTGCTGGAATATGTGTCCTTCAGGTGATCTGGTTATTTGTGGATGGTGGCTGGAGGCACAAAATGTTACAAACATGGAGCCTGTGTATGCTGTGAAATCAGACCCTTCTGAATACGGTTAACTGTACTTGTGTTACTGTTTGTTGTTGATAGAGAGCCAGAACTATTTTGGAATTTGAAAAGTTCTTACCAAAATGTTTGAGGAAAAAATTCCAGCTGGGAGAACGGTGTAAAGTGGCTGAAAATGACACCAGAGTGTGTTTAAGGTAAAGCAAAGCTAGAATACTGTGCTGTCTGTTCTGCTCTGTATGCTTCTTCAAGGCTGTTTCTTAGAATCATAGGATTGCTCTGGTTGGAAGAGACCTTCAAGATCATCAAGTCCCACCCTATGAATTGTGTTAGTTGTACAAAAATCCAGTTTGTGGTGTTTGAAAAAGAAGATGCATAGGGCTCTTTATGTAGACAATTTTGGTAAGAAAGCAGATTTTCAACTTCTTTTATTTTAATCTACAAGTAGCAAGTCTGCTTGCAGTAAATGTCACTTTGTCGGTCTCCTTTGAATGTTAGCTTAATAGTAATTGTATTTAAATGGATTGCTAGTTGATAACCCTATTAAAAAATCTGTATTACCATGCTGGTTTATGAAGAATACTTAAATGTTTAAGGCCAGTTTCTAGACTGTACTTGTGTGACATTTTAAAGTATTCTTATTAGTAGTTCTCATCTTCGTGTAGTACCTACCACTGCAAAAGCCATTCAGCATTTTAGTACTGCCCAAGCAGGTGTTGGTGGTAACATGTGCCAGTCCCCAGAAGGAATACAGAAATAAAACGAGGCATGTTAATAACACAACTTGTATACAATCTAAACAGGATCAACGAAGTGAAATGGACCGAGTGGAAAACACACGTTTCATTTATTAATGAAGACCCAGGGCCAACAGGTACTGCAGAATTTTATACCACCCTGTTTGTGGAATAGTTTTTTTTCTTAGAAATGCTTTGGTGTAGTTTTATACATCTTAAAAGTACAAACTCTTCTTATCTCGATATTCAGCCATGCTCTACCAGTAGGGAAACTCAGGGTTAATATGGTAGGGCTGTTAAATTATTTGAAAGATTTGGTGAGAAGGTTGCAAGCTCTCATTATTTACAGCTTGGCAGCAAATCATGGTGGGTTTACCTTTTCTTCTGTTTTTTTTCTTCAAGAAGTTAAGCTTGATCTAAGTTTTACATTCTCCTGCGGCATTTGAATTGTGTAAGACCAGAGAGCTTTTTAATAAACAGAAAATACTATTTGGAAAAAATATCATAAAGTACATTTACTCCTTAAAGAGTTCCACGTGGCATTGCAAAGTTTGGTAGGAAATTGGACTGATTCTACCCGACAGTGCTGCAGTCGGCCGGCTTTAACCCGGGAACATCCATGTTTATTTTTTATGGTACATGTATTGGATGACAAATTGCTCCTCGTGGATGTTGACCAGGAAATTCAAGACACCCGTCTGCTGACGGTGTTGGAAGTGGGAGAGAGAAATGCCCCAACTCTGAGGTGTCAGATGTCCTTCTGGCAGCCACCGGCAGAGCTCCTGATAGGAGCGTGTGAGGATCTAGGAGACTCATTCTGGAGTCAATTAGCATTTACATTGCCTGGTGGAATGAGCTCAGTAATAATGAAAAGGGCCATCTAGAAAATTTTCTGCCTGAGATATGGTGGTAAACTGACATCTTTCTGTTTAAATACATGGGTTTTTAACAAAAAAAACCCCTACATGTGCAAAACTTTGATCTGGCATCTACACTTTCTACTCTATCCTGTTTTGTTTATACTGCTTTTTTTTGCAGATCCAAACAAAGTTCAAGATAATTCAAGAACTAATAGCAAAAACACCCTGAATACATTTGAAGAAATGGATGATTTGCCTGAAACTTCTGTGTAGTTGTGCTGTATTTGATAGGTGGTCGTTCTGGAGGTTAAAAGCATTAGCAGTGGATGCTGGAAGCTTTGTTGGTATTTTGGACAGCTGGAACCAGCTGGAACACAAACTTCCAGGGAAATGGTCTGATGACTTTGACCCCTTTAATAGGGCAGCTAAACTAAAATGGACCATTTCACTGATTCACTTTTAAGCTGTGTTGAAAACTGTTGCTGAGTTTGCATGAAGCTGCTCAAACTTGGCTCGAGGCTTTTTACTGGATAAAAAAGGTCAAATGTGGGATTTTTCTTCCTTTTGTGGAAAATTAAGATCACCATGATCCCAATCTGCTGGGTTTGAAATCTCTAACTCATGAGAAACATTTTGTATGCTGAAAAAAGTTAAGTTGTCTCAGAGAAAAGAAAGGCATTTCAGTTCTGAAGACTACCAGATGAAGTACATTCTTCTGAATAACAATGTTCTGGATACATTTGAAGCTTCCATGCTGACTGTCAGTGTTACTGGAGGCTTGATCCTGCACACTGGAGAAAGTCTCTTGGGGTCTCAGCTTTGCCCAATCCATTTTCCTGTGTGTAATCCTGCAGGTATCCTGTGGTGTTTACTGCTTTGTAGTTATTACTTTGTGTGTATGTAAAATAGTAGGGCAGATGGAGCATATTTCAGAGTTTGTTCCGGTTGCGTCGTCTCCACTTTTCCTACTCAGGTTTCCAAGTTCTCACATGGGAAGTTCTTCTGGTTTAAAAGTAAATTAATTTCTGTGTTCAGGAAAATAACAAGTCAATATTGCTTCCCAAAAGGAACAAAACAAGTTAAAAGTTTTGTTCTGACTCTTAAAGCCTTTTTATATTTATTTATTCAGAGGACTATGTTAGGCATTTCTGTAGCACTTTTTATTTCACTGCCTGTGATGGCCTAGTTCAATAAATTATATTTTTAGGTTTTGATTTTATGTGTGTATGTATGAAACTGTTTGTCTTGTGTGCTTTTAACTTTCAATGAATACATCACGTGTCTTCAGTGTCGTGGCTTTTCATCAGACTATATATTCATTTGGCACCTGTTCTAAAGGCACTGTTTGGGACAGAGGGGTGAATTCTGCTCTGTGTTTGGCGGATAATATGGATTGCATTGGACTCTTACAGCTAAGCCTGCTGTGGGCAAAATGATCCAAAGGACTTTCTTACCCCAGAAGAGAGCAGGAGGGACATCTTGAGTGGAAAGGACAGTGCAAAGCTCTTTGCAGGGATGGTGAACATGGTTCTCGCTACCAGTCTTCTGTAGATGCTGTATCCTGTGTTTCCTACCACGTATGGCCTGGATGGATGGGATCAAACTGAAATCTTCAGTTATGTTTTTACAGGGCACAGGAATAGGAGAGGAAGGACATTTATGTCTGTCAATGGACCAGTTTCATATCTGTATGAGAAGAAAAATTCCTGTGGTCTTGGAATCTTTCATCTTTGCTGGTTAATTTTGCATTGAGACTGCCAATGAAGAACATTGCCTTTGGACTACGCAGTTCTGTTTGGATTCTTCAAAGTGCCAGTTTTTGTACAAGAAATACCTCTTCAGTATACTCAGGAAGCAGAATAAACCAGCCTGTGCTGTACTCCGTGTTGCTGTGGGCACTTGGCACTGAGCACAAGTTCAGGTACCTCTGCACTGTGCTGAGGTCATGCTGCAGGTGTAGCCACGAAACAGGGAAGGCACCAGAAAATGTAAGGCTTGCTCTGTGCCAATGTTCAGGTACAAAACCCTGTGATAAAACTGAGGAAGAAGCTGGAGGGCTGTTCTACAAGTTCTTCACTGAGAAAATACCTCCTGTTTGTGGTGACAGAGTGCTGCTGATCACACGTGCTGTCTGCTGTCTCAAGGCTCTTACCAAGAACACTGAATAATGTCTAGAGCAGATAATGCTGTACTTTTTATACAATATTTATTTAAATTAAAGAAAAAACTTGTCATTCAAAATACATTCTGTCCTGTGTTTTTATTGTATGGCCAGAGGAATTACAGAAAGCAAGGAGGATTTTGGCTTAGTAGTAAATAAAACAGAGATCACCTTTCAACAGATAGAAGATGGGGGTTATCCAGACAAAGAATCTTTCAGTAAATAGATAATTATTGTATCTTTATGCAAAGTTCTTCATGTTTTCTCTGTCCCCAGATTTGTTAAAAACAGCTTCAGAGAAGTAATGAAATCTCTACTTTCTTCCTTTTCAGCTGCCCTGACATGGTTTCCTCTACAAATACAGAACAAGTCAGTCTCAAAATAGAGAAGTCTTCCCATCTGGAATTCTTCTTAATTTCCATTCTGCAATACTCAGGTAGGGTTTGTGCATCAAAACCTGAGTGGCTACCTGCTAGTGCTGCCTTCATTGCCTTCATTGCTAACTGCACAACAGTTGGTCTTTTCATTATTTGAGAAGTGTTTTACGTAGTAGGTGGATACACCTAGAAAGTTATAAAGCTGGAAACTTCTCTTGTCCCATTGCAATGGAAACTTAAGGTTAAGTTTCCATGGGATAGAATTTGAATATTGCTCCAGTATGTTTCTGACTACTAGATACTTTCTATATTAAAACTTTCTGTGTTATAAAATAATATTAAATCAGATACAGCTTGAATTAATCATGCAATACTTTTTTTAAAATTTAAAAAGCTTTACATTTCATTTTTGTGTGTTCTTTTCAGAAAACATATGGGTGGGTTTAGCTTATTTTATATCTTTATAAATATAAAAAGAAAAACAAACCCAACCCTAAGGTTTCCACTTCAGCATAGTAGGGGTTAGTCACAAATGCAGATGATACAGAAGAGGTTTTATCTCTATATATTTTACCCTCACTCTGATTCTCTCTCTAGCAAAGCTCTCCTATTTTGTGTGTTTGAGGATAAACAGTTTAGAGTATCAGCCCATTAAAAAAAGTGTTGATTATTGGAGGTTAGAGGTTCTAAAGTGGAAATGCTCTAATTTTTTATGTAATGTAGTTTTAAGGATGAGCATATTTCAGTATAACACTGGATGTAATTTTTATAGCCACTGCCCCACTTGTGGTACATTGTTTAATAATTTTTTGTAGAGTGAAGCAACAAATCTCATAAAAATATTTTTTCTTTGTATCTATAGTAATGTATTAGAAAAAGTAAACAATCATAATTAGCATTATGACAGTATCTTTCATCTTAAAAGTGCTCAGCAATGTTAATTAAATTACAATTTGAAATTAGATTTGGCATTTATTTACCTATTCCATGAATTCCTACCCAATGACACTGGATTTCACCGGGAAGAAATTCACTTTTTATACTGAAAACCTGTAGGAAGCTTTTAAGAAGTGCTCTGGTTTAAGACTGAGGATCTGATGTGTCTTGCAGTGAGTTTCATTTTTACTGTTTTAACAAAAGCTTGTTTCTTTTCATAATATGCAGCTTCATTAATAAAGGTTGGATAGACTGTACAGTCCCCTTTATAGGCAATTACTTCTCCATCAAGAGTCAAAAACAGAGGATCACCATTGTTCAGTGGCTGCCAGTCTTGATCCTTAGAGAAAGAAAACAAATGGAATATATTTACTTTCAAGTGTTTGTAGATTTCATGTGATTTCTGAGGTTATGCTCAATAATTCTATTCTCTCCAGTTAATGGCAAAAGCTTTTAAAAGAATTGTATTTAATTGTCAGTATGTAATTTCAGGTTCCTGGCCGTTAATTATGACCCCCATTTTGGACTTCAAAATGAGATTTATATTATGGAAGATCAGCCCTGCTATTGCCTTTTTCTTTTCAGCTTTACACTCAAAAAGTGGTGTTGGATTCTGTGATTCTCGAGTCAGTTATAGAAACCCTGTATGACTGTAGTGACAAAACTTACCACAGGGAAGGTCTGAAGTATTCCATAAACTCAATGGCAGTGTTGTAATTGTAAATATTTACTCTTAAAATACATTACAGCATAGCAGAGGTAACACAGGAATGCTGATAAAATGTCACAAATGGAAGCTGTTCTAGAATTTACCTGCAGTTTAGGGTGAATAATAGCAATAACTTCATCATTCTTATTCCTGGGATAATCTACTTTCTCCATGATTTTAAAAACCTCAATTGTACATGGTGGAAATTCCTTTCCTAGAGAGAATAAATGTAATTTAATGTCAGAATGAGCAACTGCCTGTTAAAAAGAACAATGTGTTATTTATTCTCTTTAGAATGGCTTAAATCATGAGGTTGTACCTTGTCAAAAGTTTACACACTGGTGATTAGCTCATATATCATAAAAATGACTAGCTCCAGATTTTTTTGTCCCCCCTAAGCCGAGCTGCAGAAAGATTGTCCAGTCCTGTACTCTAGCATATGAAGCCCAGACCCAAATTTGCTGCAGAAAAGTGACTTTTCACTGTATACTTAGACATATTCTGTAGCTGAAAAATCAATGAAAGGCTTGTGTTTAATAGCGCTGCACAATGCAGGGTGGTATCAGTGGTGTTAAATCTTTACCTTCCCAGCACAACGGTGCAGATTCTGACATGCACAGCTATATTCTTTTTCCTTCTGCTTCCAAAAAAAACCAAAAGCCCACTGACAAAATGTGCTCTATAAGAATTTTAAGCACCTATTTCTGACAGTATGTATTTTAGATAGTACACAGTAAAACACAAAAAATGACTTTAAATGTAGATAGCAGCGCGCAGAAGGTGTGTAAATTAAACACCTTCTTAGTATTAGTTCTCCATGTACATACAAATTTTGTTAGCTAGTATTTCAGATTCTCAAAGCAACTGTGAGATTAAGATCAAGTCTATTTATTGAATCGCCACAAAGATGAAATATCTTTAAAGCCACCTAAAGGAGCTCTGCAAGAATTGACTAGCAGCACACTTAGGTGGTCTAGACAACAATCCTTCCTCCCCTGACCCCTTTTACCTGTTTAACTCTGAATATTGCAGCGTAACCTATTCTTTCTAAAAACTATTCCCCTGAAATACTCCCCCAAACAGGACACAGGAGGTGATATTCTGTCGTGACATACTCTACCTTCGTTAAAAAGTTGCACGAAGTCAAGGCCATGTTTGACAATCTTCCTCATTTTGTCCAAAATCTCTGCTCTGATAACCCCCTGGGGCTGGGGCCCCACCTCCACACCTGCCCGCAGAGGAGGGGGTTTATTAGTAGAGCTGGAATACATTGCAAGCTTAACGTGACACAGCAACAATAGAAGTTTGGGCCTGGGGTTTATGTTTAAGAAGATTTGTGAAGTATGGAGTTGTGATTTTTTTTTTTAATTATTATTATTTTAGGGTTGTTTTTTAAGGCAAGCAGGAAACATGCTGACCACTCAGGATCAGTTTAAAGAACCACCCGTGCATTTTTGAGTGTGCTACTAGGGTAAAGGAAAGGGTCACCACTTATATATTTGTTTCTCTTATTCTTTTCCTCATCCTGTCTTTCCATGCTGCATTTTAGAGAACTCATTGCTTAATATGAAAAGCAAACTAATGATTTTTCTTCTGTGGTTATCATTTTGATTCCATAAAGGGAAAAGTTCACCACTTCCATGCAGAACATTGTTTTCCCCTTTTCCATCTTTGCTTTTTCCCTCCTTGGCTAAAAACCAGCCAAGGCTTGTTTACAGGACATAAAAATTTATTTTCTGAAGCTGTTACTTCTTCCTTATCCTCGTATATTATGAATATTTTCTGCAAACAGTGGGTTAACTGAGTTTAAGAATTTCCACTTGGCTTCTGCATTTTGTAAGCCAAGTATAGATCAGACCTCTTCAGAAGAGAGAATCATACACATCTGATTCAGTAAATACACTGCAGAACAAATAGCTACTGGTGAGCAGAGCAGGCTAAAACATAGGGAGGTGAACAGATCTGGAAACAGGCATAGCTTAAAATATTTATATTGGCTTAAAAAAACCTTTATTTTTCATATTTACCAACGGGATGCTTTGCGACAGACCGGGTGGTTGCGTATTTCAAGCTGGGATGTTCAATCAGCAAAACAGGACAGAGTTCTGGAGCCAAAGCGGTCTGGGGAGATTGTTTAAAATTTTCTTTGTTATGCAAATGTTTTAAAATGTTGTGCCACAAAAGATTACTGATGCAGAAGTGATTTACACAATGTCTTCAATATGTTGCCTTTATTTCATGGCCTCAAAGAAGTAGGCCATCTTTAGAACTGGCACAAAGCTGTATTTGTTGGTCTCCTCTCCATTAACTCATGCCAGGCATGCTCCGCTGAGCTTTGCTGTCTCCTCATCTAACTCGGCACAGTTCTGGCCTTTAATTGCTAACAGGAAGAAAAATCTACTCAGCAGTGTTCCAAAACTTAGAACCAAAATACTGTAATGCAGATTTCAAGTATGTTTTGTGTTAGACTTCAGTTCTTTTATGGGGACATGGACTGTGAATTAAGCCTTACTTTAACCTTTTTTTGACAGAGAAATGTCTTTCAGGTTCTTTCCTGACAGCTGCCCACTCTTGCTCTTCATAGAATTTTAGTCATGAGCTTTCTGTATCTCCAAATATTGTATAAATATTTAAATGAGATGCACATCATAAGAAAAAAAAATCAACTGTTAAAATATACCTTGTTTCTGGGGGGGGAATCATACCACTGGCCTAACCTTGATTCCATCAGTCACTGTCTAGGTCACTGGAACTTCAATCAGATTACGCTTAAGCCAGCACTTTCACAAACCTCACTCCCAGCACTTATCAACTTCAGGAGCAGCAGAATCAAACAGCTTTTAAAGACATATCACTAGCCTATAAATACTGATGAAGGGAACATTTGTCATTACCTAGTTCCATTATTTTTTATGTGTCTATTTCATAAAATTAATGTTTAACTATTTAGCATGTGTGACCCAAATTTATCCAGCTTCCTGACAGATCAGTGTGGAAGCAGATTAAATTACATTCATTTTCAGAGATGTTATTCAAAGCATTCCTTTTTGCCCATCAGTCTTACTAACACTCATTTTAATACAGGAAGATTATGATGAGTTCAAACCTGAATAACCTGATACTATAATCAAATTATTAACTCTGATTAATAAAAAAATCCTACAAGTGATTAAAGATTTTAAACAGTTTTGCAAAATAAAAAAATACTGTATATAAAGAAACTACAAAGTAATATCTAGTAATACATTACAACTAACAAATCTATTTTAATAGTTCATTTAAATTAGTTTTACCTTGATATAATGAACCATTTGAATTGTAAAGTCATCCCTGGAGTTTTCAAGAATAAGGGTACCACCCATGTTAGAAGTGGTGTTGTGAAGGTCAAAAATAAGGTCATACGCATCATCACTACCTTTTGGGCCAAATATATGATTGATTTCCTGAGCCCTCCTCACTTCATATGGAATATCTTCCACCACTGTCCTGCTGTTAATATCAGTACAAAGAAATTAGTAAACTTATTCCATGGCTTTACAGTCAACAAAATATGTATACCCTTTTGTCTCTAATGCCCTAATTGACTGAAGTTGAAATCACCTATTTAATTACCAAACTGTTAAAACTTGATGAATTTGTGCTTGGAAAGCAAGTACAATTGCTAAACAGGTCTTACTATTGTGTATCTTGTGCAGAAGGGTAGGAAGAATTTTATCTGATATTTAGCAGGAGACTGTTTACTTCTCTCCTATTACTTTACATTCTAAAATTTCCACTTATGTAAAAAACTAAATTAATTTATCATCATCTGAAACCACTACCAAGATTGGATTCATCTGCTGAAGACAGTATTCAGATACTGGTCCATGCCCTTTTACCTTGGACATCACTCACAAGGTTTTCTGGAACTTGCTTTATTTCTTGTCTTCTCCTATCCTGATCAGACTTTTACAATCTATTGTTCTGAGCTCTCCTGACCCTCCAATCTCATAGGAGATTTTGCTACATTGAACCTCTTCCTCCAAAGCTTTAATGCTTGCAGTCTCAGGTGATTATGTCACCACTACACTTGAAAAAAATGGTGTTTGTCTAAGGAGAGGTCTGAGATCTACTTCCTGTCTGTGTAAGGGCTCTATCAGAAACTGATGCATGACACTAAGACATTTATCTTGCACGTTAACAGTGTACAAAGCTGCTGCAAGTTGGGACTTGTTCTGCACAGACAGCAGATCTGCTTTTGGTGACAGGCTTGGGATACTACCCAAGGGCAATAGACACCCCTTATCTTTTGCACTAAATCCCATTTTCTTTTCAATACAGTTCAAGCTTTGTAACAGTTTTGTAAGAAATACTGCTATTAAGTTGCATAAAGAAATGCCCTGCTAGGTGCAGGGATATTTAAGCATTGGAAGAGGTTGTTGAGGAAAATTATGGGATCAGCAATGCTGGAACATGAGAAATGACAAGATAGGAATTTCTACATGCAGTTGATCCACTGGGGGGATGTGAGGTGGTTTAGAATTTTGACATGAGCCCCTCAAGCTGCTTCTTCTGTTCCTATGATTCCGTATATCACTTAATCCACCTTTGTCTTCTTTTGCTCCCTTTGAAATTCAAGTTTTCTTCACTTAAGACTCTTGAATAAATACTTCCTATCAAAGCCAGTGGGACTTCCACCCTCACTTTCAGTAGGACCAAGATTTCACTCTCCTTTTTCTTATTTTGTAAAAAAAGCTTGAAGGGCCTACGCTTAGAGGGAGCAGGTGAACCTGTTCCAAACAGTCAATAGTGTTGTAATAGGATTGGGCAACTGTCCTGAAGAATATCAGTTTAAAAATGAAGACAATCTGCAGGTGTGTTTATCAGCTTTTTCTCCCCAAGTGTTCTGTGTTCAAAGCAGCTAAAAACAAACCAAGCCACTTTGTTTTTTTTAATACATTTGTTGTATGTAAGCAATTAAAAGAATGGCCTTAACTCTTACATGTTAAAAAGTCTGTTTATCTTATGTATAATAAATAACAACAAAATTCCAAGATTAAAATCCAGATGAAAAGACATGCAGGGTAATAATATCCATGCTTACAAAGTATGTCTCATCCTTATTTCTTTCAGGGATATTCATCTTTTACTGTATGTCACAAATTAATTTGTATATCATTCTTTCAGATGCTCAGACATCTACCTTTAAATTACTTTCATCTGCTGTCTTCCCACAGTATCTTTGTATTCAGAAGAGCTCCAAAGCTAACTTGCAAAAGAAGACATGTGAGAAATAATAACTTTGCAACTCAGAACAGCAATGCTTAAGTTTACCCAAATGTGGCTAATCTAATACTAATTTAAAATGCTGTGTTTATCTGTTGGTTTGAGACTCGTTCTGCTAGCAGTAGTTCTGAAATGAATCTGTTAACACTCATGCAATTTGTTCTTTTTGGGTTAAAGGTCAGTAATTTCAGTTATGTGGCTGCACAGTTAAAATAGTAGTGAAACTTGTGTTAACATTTTAATCTAGAAGAAAAGCTCCTTACAGTTTTAAAAACCAGAGAAGTAAAATGACAGATATACAACTATTCTTACCCAAGATTATCAGGGTCAAAAACACGGTTCAGATCACAGTCAATGTATCTGGTACACTTCTTCACAGCTCTTGGGTTGGTAAGAAATGGTTTCACTTCCATTCCTGTTCTTTGAATCTCAGCTCCGTTCTCTTGCCAGTGCTTGACCAAAAATACCCCCGATAACTCATTGCCATGAGTTCCCCCGAAGATAGCAACCCGTCTTACCGGAGGTTTATCAACAACAGAAGAGGAAGTCATGCTTTTCAGCAGCTCTAAGAATTGCTGAAAGCAAAACAGAAAATAATGATGAAGTAAAACAAAAAAAAAAAGAAAGAAAAAAAATCTTTTCACTCTTTGGAATAGGAAATTCTTTAAGCCTATTTAGGTCAGATGTGAGTGAATTAACACTTCTCTCTCGGTTTTAGACTCCCGTTGCGAGGCAGGGAGTTGCTAACCTGGCTCTCCTCCCTCTCAAGGAGCCCTCCCCTTCATTTACCATATTTAGTAACATCTCAGAGTCCGTTAATGGTCCTGTTACACAGTTCAAAAGTTAACTTCTCCAGGCAATCTATATTAATACATGATACATAAGTAAATCTTGTACTAATATCAGCATGAAAAGTTTTTTAATATAAACTTCAATAATGCATGTAGATATTTCTGACATTTTTGCATTTCAGACTAGGTGAAGCATGTCTACTCATGTATGTTATATGTTACCTAAACATTATACAGGAGCAGAATTATTTTAAGTGAGCAAAGCCTGTAAAATATGAATCATATCTTGGCTCTAGATCAACATAAAATGCTGAAACATCAAATACTTCCATCTAAAAACACAAGAACAGCTGAATTCCTCAAAGCTTGTTGCTGCTAGTGTGACCTCTTTTGTTCTATAATATCTGAAGAACAGTGATTAGGAGGAACACTGCCTGAAATTAAAGCACAATTTATCCATGACTGACTTACCCAGTATTCCTGGCTCTACTTCTATCTGGGGATCTGCTACCACAGCCCCCTAACACATTGAACAACTTTGTCAGTGACAACCCTTCTGAGATCTCATACTAAAAAGGAAACAGATCTAGACCACAAAGGGACAATAGTTGTGTTCTCCCCCCACAAAAACCCTTAGTCAGCAACTTGATTTCTTCCACTTCCAAAAGCATTCAGATAGTCTCGTGAAACTTAAGTCAAAGAGCAGCCATAACTTCCCTTGTGAGGATCAAAACATTCAGAATAAAAAGTCTTAATAATAGGAAAAAGTTCTACTGCTGTAAATGACAAAATATTTGCAATTACTATCCAACATATGATAAAAATATTAAAAAAATTCACATTGCAAGGGAATAAAGAATGTTTACTGAACAATTCCTTTTTATTACGATTACATTCCAGTGACTCGGAGAATATTCAGCTAGTGCCTGGAGGAGGCTTTATAACCCAGGCTGATAGACTGTAGGTCTACAAAAAAAACCCTAAACATAGGACTCATGTAGACAAGCTCTGCCAGGAACATATTTCCTTGCTCTCTGTTTCATCTTATCCAGAGAGACTTGCTGAACCTTGCAGCGAGTTAATAGAGAGAGACTGTTTACTTAAACACTCAACTGTATTACTGCTGTACTTAGAAGCTGTCAGATATTTAATCATAGTCAGTAATTTATTAAACAAAGCAGTAAAGTTATATTTTACAGCAGTGGACAGTCTGTACTGTCCTTTGACCCCAGCCTCTTTAGCAGTGGTGCCAAAATGGCTATTTACACGCCGCCTGAAAAAATGACTCACACTCTGAATCTCGGTTTGCTGAATTTAAACACCACAGCAGCTGGAAGAGTAAATGGCAAAATGCAAACAAACAGTGCTAGTGTATATAGGTTTCTTTTTTCCTTGATGGTAGCACTCTTAACAGTTATAATTCCTTGGAAAATGCTGAATGAAATAAAGAGATCGTCTGTGCACTTACCTCATTTAACATGCAAGAAGTTTGTCTCCTAAGAAGAGCTTTCTTAGGACAGATACAGTGCATTTCCAAACAGGAGTTTAGGAATTAAAGCCATGGAGGCTTCTTTTATGCCCTTAGAGCAGTTAACTTCAAACAGCTTTTAACTCTTGCTCTCCCAGGACATTACAAGCCCCCACGAATTCATGGTATAAATGCAGACTCTTGAAAAGCTTTCATTTTTCTGAGCGAAACGCAGGGACCAATCCCTTATTCCTGTGCTTTGCCAAGACATACATTTGGAAAAATTACGTAGGATCATCTTTATTTTATTAAGAGTTCAGATTATTTTTATGTTCTACATACAAATATCTCTTAGTGTTAGTCAACCCAGAATGTGTGCCACGAACTGAAACACATATGCGATAATAAAACATAAATGAAACAAAGTCTAGCTATCAAAAGCACAAAGGTGTATATATATATATAAGAAGTGCAACATGTCTCACCAAAGCCTTCCAAGGTTGTACAGTTCCCCCTACTCTGGGCTGCTTTGTGAAACTGGTACCACCATTGCTTAGTTTCACAACAGAGGAGGCTGGGAGAGCTCAGTACATTCTGATGCCTGATATATTCTGACTCTGCAAGTCCACATGAAGCTAAACAGGTTCCCCTGTGCCACCCAGAGATGGAATAGCTGGGCACCCCCTAACTACATCAATAACTCCTGGATACTTTGGGAAGGTGCCAAGGGAAGACCACAGCTGCATCGGGGAAGAGCTGACAAGATTAACAGCCACAGCTGAAAAGTACTAGTCTAGGACTAACCGAAGTCAATCATATTGCCACCCTATAAATACTGATCCTAAAGTGAGGCCACTGGAGCTCTCCGGGATCTCAGTGGGCTGAGTCTTGGTATCTCCCCATGAGCTGGGACACCTCTCAGGCCAGACTATGAACATCTGCTGGTAAAGCCGACCAAGGGAAAGACCCCCTGCCTGTGGTGAGCTGATGTAGAATCACCACCTGTCTGCAAAGACCGACCAAGGGAGTCACTGTCCCCTTGCAATAAGCCCTCAAAGGCAGACATATTTGCAATCTCTAGGATTTTTGTGAAAATCATGGAGATCCCAGGGTACCCAAATTTACTATGATCTGCAGAAAGATACCATCTTAATTATAGTTCAATATTTTATCTCAATAAAACTGTATTGGTATTTTCACTTGAATGAGGTGCATTCCANCTTGGTATCTCCTCCATCCTTACCTTTTTTTTTTCCTGGAGCTTCAGCTCTCTGTTTTCGTTGCTTATCTTTAAGAGAGGACAGAAAGCAAAACAATGCAGTCTAAAACGCTATGCAACACCAAAACTGGCTTCATAAACTGAAAAATCAAGTTTATGGGGTTTTCTTTTGCAAGTATGCTGCTTCCAGGTGGCCGTTAGATTTCATAGTATGAGCAATACAGTTTAAATTGTGTAACAGCAATAAACTAGAAGCTGCTCTAATGTAATTGTATCACAGAAGTAAAGAGTATGTTCACCTACTAGTCTAGCTGTAGTAGGTACTTGTGCCTTATTCTTACCCACATCTTAACAGTTGTGTGGTTAACTGCCAGATCAAATAAATGTAAAGCTAATAATGTCTTGTATTAATTCTGACACAAGAATGTAGTATTATTCATATGCCACTAAGGCAATATGCACCAGTAACTAACAGCAGCTAATGCTACACCACAGTCGGTGTAGTATCCTTGATATATAGACATTTACTGTAGATTAATCAGAAAAGAAATATGGCAAATTACCTGTACCTTATATGCTAATAAATCTTTTTTTGTTGTTGTTCATAATATTTAGTTGATAATATTTTTTTTCTTGCCTTGGGAAGCATTTTTATGTGAGGAAAAGGTTTTAGGTACAGCGAAGTTAATTGTTTGAAGTGTGATGTTATTTTTCACAGGACAGTTAAATCAGTTTTGTATTCAAAGCCATGTACCTTGCCATCACACATTGCAGCAGTGTATAAATATGCATTTTCCGTTAGTATTCTATTTTCAGGAATTTAAAAATATTCCTTATATTTGACTGTACATGTACTTTTAAATTTAAAAGTGAATTCAGTATTTTTACAGCTCTTAAAAAAAAAGTAGAGAATGCAGATTTTACTTCAAAAATTTAGTCATTTTGGCCTTTTAATCTCCAAAGAGCAATTGCACATTACTGGTGCACATGAAGATGTAAATTCAGTACAACTTCTTGTGTCTGAAGTGATGCTATGCAGAGAGTTAAGAGAAACTGCCATAAAATCACAGAAGATTTGACTGTCTTAACAAACATTAATTATATTACTCTGCTTATCTAACTTCCATACAGCACATTTGAAGTAATCAATATATTGTTGCCTATTAAGACCCAGCAGAGAAATGAAAAGGAGTCTAGCTGACACTTCAACTCGCAGCACAGCAGGTACCATCTGTTCCTTTGTGCTTTGCCATTTGTACCTTATTATGCTTATCTACATATACACCCCCATGCAGTATTCACAGAGGATATAGGGCACTCTGTCCTGGACCCCCATTTCCTGCATGGACTTCAATGGATTATCAGTTTTATTGCAGCACAGGGCAAGACTTTGAATGGAGTCAGGGGAC
>VWZY01008421.1:598002-667153 GCA_013399075.1 Chloroceryle aenea
GATTGACTGTCTTACTTAACAAACATTAATTATATTACTCTGCTTATCTAACTTCCATACAGCACATTTGAAGTAATCAATATATTGTTGCCTATTAAGACCCAGCAGAGAAATGAAAAGGAGTCTAGCTGACACTTCAACTCGCAGCACAGCAGGTACCATCTGTTCCTTTGTGCTTTGCCATTTGTACCTTATTATGCTTATCTACATATACACCCCCATGCAGTATTCACAGAGGATATAGGGCACTCTGTCCTGGACCCCCATTTCCTGCATGGACTTCAATGGATTATCAGTTTTATTGCAGCACAGGGCAAGACTTTGAATGGAGTCAGGGGACTGGTCACTAAGGACAGAAGCCTGGGAATATAAATTCTGTGAGACAATGAATGGCCTGTTTTGTGTTTATGAAATATAATTCCTGTGGGTGTTGTAAAGTAATTGTTAAGTAATTTTATTTACATATTTTAAGTGTAGATGGTGTATCCTTTTCCTATTGGTATAGTATTATTACTTGAATTTTAATTTTAGGTTGTCTGCCTGTACCTCTGTTCAATCAGAAAAAAAGAAACAGACAGCCCCTCACTTCAAATCCACTTAAAAATGAGCCAGGTAACCAGTTCCAAAACTTGTATTTATGACTTCTCTCCCACATCATTTGGTAAATAAGATACATATATATATCTATATATATTTTTGTGGTTCTAAATCCAAACAAACCATATGAGTGTATTTTATTAAATTAAAAATTGTCTTTATCAAGAACTATATTCATCACATTCTTTATTTCTGAAAAGCTCATTATGTAAAAAATGTCCTCCAGGAAATTTCTTTCTCCTCTATACAATTGAGCTTTTTATACTTTGTGCCTAGAGGGAGTTTGACTCTTTGTGTGTTAGAGAATGAAGTAGCACCGGCATTTAAAAAGAGCCTCTTGAAACTCTGACCTTTTGTTTTCAGTTGATTTCAATCAACATTCAAGTCCTGTGTTACAAGAAGAAACATTTTTTGTAATTCAGAAGAGAACTTCTCTTCAAATTCTGCTTGGAAGGAATGATGCAGAACTCTGCCTTTAGTGCTTTCTTTGCATTTTACTTCTAATGAAGTGAAAAAGTTTACTTAAAAGTAAAATCCTGTGCCAATAAATCTACTGTCTGTAATTTAACCATGGTCTAAAGAAGCAGCCTACTTGTTACAAGTTGCCTTATAATTACAGATATCAAAGGATCACATTCCCTTTTTTATTATAATAAAAATGATTTTTTATTTTCCCCCACGCTTCCCGAGTGAGACTGTCTGTGCAATATTAAGCAGGTAAAGAGTAGGAGCCCTGAGTAGACCCATTACCTTTCAACCTTTTCATTTTGTATCCGTATTCAATCCTTTGTCTTTTGAGAATCCGGCTGGGGAACTGCAAACCTGGAAGTGGCTGAACTACAGAAAGCAGCAAACAATGGGTATGTGAAAGCAGATTATTTGTTGCTTCTTGATATTTATTTGGCTACTCATTGTTCTTATGATAAAGCTGCTGTGTCACTGATGCTTTAAACTTATCTTTGAAAGCCCAACAGAACATCAGCTGGTCCCTTCCCTTAGGAAACCACCAAATGCATCAAATTTAGCAAATGCTGGAAAAAACTTTTATGCCTGCAGGTTGGTGAAGTCTTTAACTTTTTTTATCCTTCCTTAACCAAATTTATTCTCATGTGAAAATATTCTTGTAGCATTCAGAGAGACCCTTTTAATTCTCAGCTCATCACTGTAGAGCTCAACAATTCCACTGCTTATGAGACACTGAAATGAATCTTTCCAGTGTATCTAACAAGGCCTATTATTTAGACCTAATAACTAGCCTTCTTATCAGGCCTAAACTTCAGTCTCACCATAAAAGTTGATTGAATTTTGCTGGTCTTCCATGTAATTTTTTGAGATTTCTCTTTACTTGAAGTTTTGCCCACTTTCAGACTGAATTTATCAATAGACTCACATAAGCCTCTGTAAATGTACGTTGGGGCAATTGTATATCAAAAGTGATTATCAATGTGACCTCTGCTTCTGTAAACCAAGGAAAAGCTTAGAGAATCAGGTGCCCAGAGCTGGCAGGAGAACTTCCATCAATATTATAATTGTCTTTTTTCTCTCTTTCCTCCCTCCTATTCCTTTTAATTGGCAAAAAGAGAGTGAATATTTCAAACAAGTGCCTTTAAAGACAAACCGAGGGGAAAGGAATTTCTGAGATGCCTTTTTGAAAAGCGTGTTAGAAATAATAAGGCCAGCACTAGAGTTTGTTGTAAAGTGACTTCTGTGGAGATGGTGGTGGAAGAAATCAGAAATATCACTCTCAGAATAAACTTTGCTCACTTCATTTTAGAGTGATGGAAAAAAATATGAATATTAGATCAGGAGAGAACCCTTATGCAGGGCAGGACAATAATTGTCTTTAAGGCCTATTGAATTCAGCTGGATTTAAGTACAGGTGTGATCAGTGCCCTGTATATAGATACATTTAAGTGTATACTCAAGTGCTTTGAGTCTGAATATTTAACTGATACTTTTAAAGCTAAAACAACAGTATAAGAATTACATTTATATTCTTTAATTACATATCTGAGCATCCAGAATAGATGATATGATACTGAACTATATCTACCATTGTACCACAGGGCAGAAGAAAAGGCTCCCAGTACTAAAGTCTGGAACAGAAATGAGTACACTCCTTTAAGTAACACCACAGATTCAAGATCTGATAGCGGAATTGTTCGAAAGTTTGGGAACCCTTCAAATAGTTCAAAAACTGTTCAGCAGCAAAATACTTCTGATAACCATAATTCATCTCAGCTTATCAAAACGACAGAAACCAGACAGAAGTATACATCTCAAGGGCAATGGCCAGGGAAAACTAACACTGTTTCAAGAAGTCTACAGGATCCTAATCTGGCATATAAATTTAACCAGCAAAATAAAACCAATGCAGACCAATTTGATTCTGTTCCAGAAGACAAAAGTCAGGTAAACTTATGGAGAGAGTTTATAGGAAGATCCAATGAGGAAAACAGTAAAAGAAAAGAAAACTGAGGAAAGATGCAGCTTTCATCAGTCCAAGCTGCCTTAGGAAACCCTTAAGTTTCTGAAAATTTAGAATTGAGATTTTCATATTATAATAACCTACAATCCTGAGCATGATCATGTGGCAGGAAGTCGTTTGTTTAGTCTAAAGAAATACTCTAATGTAAACAATGTCTATTTTATATAATATATAAATGTCTATGTGCCTTTTAAAGTTGTGTGTGTATCTCTAACATGAGTTTTCATCTTCCTCTGAAAGGAAATTCCATCATCTCAATTAAAAATTAAAGAAAAAAAGAATTCTTTGCGAATCATATCCGCAGTCATTGAAAGTATGAGGCACTGGAGTCAATACACTTATAAAACTGCACTGTTGTTTGAAATTTTAGGTAAGCATGTAGATTGTGCTATAGCTCATCATAATGGTGGAACAACAGCCAAGAGAAATGTTGTTATCTGTAGGAACAGTCGCTGAAATCCTTAAACCCACAAAATACTGGTGTGAGCACCATCTAATTCTCCTGCTGGGTGATGCATTCAGCTATCAAAGGTGACTAAAATAGGCACCAAATCAATAATCCAGTCATCTTCCAACATTTAAGCTCTTTCTATCCTGTTTTTTTTTTCTTTCCTTGTTTTTATAATGTGTCACAGTATTTTTTCCTGTTTAGAAAGCACCTTCTGTAGAAAGGTACAGTTTTACAGTGAGTTTAAATGCAATTTATCTGGGCATAAATTCAAGTCTGGAGCACTCTTAAACATAAATGATTTCTAGTGTGTTTCACTTTGCTTTTTAATTGATGTTATCTAAGAAATAAACATTACAAAAGAATGAAATGACAACTTTAAATCTCAGAAAACTATTAATTTCATGAAGTTGCAAATATCGAATGTTGATTTGCACACGAAGATCAGTAAAATTAAAGAGAATTGTGTTGTGCTCTGCTTAACAACCTGTTTACAGTGACAGTCAGGAAACCCACGCTTGGTCACTCGCTTTAGGGAGACATCATATACAGCTATACCATCCAAAGACTAGGGACAGCTCATAATTTGTACTGGAATTTCCAGTGCTGTCGGCACAGGTTCTCACAAAAAGCCAATGCTGACTCGATGTATCTCTGTAGTAAATGTTGTTGTGGTATCTTTGTGTATCATACTTGGTACTGCTCTGATGCTTACATCAGGATTTATTTTTGCTAAATGGTACAGGCACACTTGATTCTGCGGTCGCACCGGGAGCGTATGGGGCAAAGAATTTTCTTCTGAGAGATGGAAAGGAGAGTCTGCCTTGTGTCTTCTATGAAATTGTAAGTACCCTGTATCCATATGTAACACAGGCACCACGGGCTATAATCCCTTTTGTGAAGCTAATAATATATTGTTCTGATAAAACAGAGATAATAGGTTGTTCTGATAAAACTCTGTAAAAGGAAAGCTGGATACTTATACCATATTGTTCCCAAACTGGTCTAGAGCAATAATCCAGTCACTATTCAGACATCCTCAGAAAAAAGGTGGGACTTGAGCTTCTAAGTAGCTGATCATAGGAAAAAAGCTGATGTAAATTCTCTGTTTGGTATAGTCTTTAGAAATCCACTAATATCTAACTGCGCATTTTGAAAGCTTTTCCCTTAGAAAGGTGACAAATATATATACACTTTTTTTTTTATTATGCTTTTGATGAAGGACCGGGAGCTTCCAAGGCTAATTAGAGGTCGAGTGCACAGGTGCATGGGAAACTATGACACAAAAAGGAACATTTTCAAGTGCGTCTCTGTAAGGCCAGCAACTATTCAAGAACAAAACACTTTCCAAGAATTTGTTAAAATTGCAGATGCTGAGATGGCAGCATATGTAAAAACAATGAATGAAATTTAAAAGTCAAAATGGTTGTCCAAAGCTGATTTTTCACTCATCGTTACCCACAGAGGCTGGACATCTTAAGCATTTATCAAAACTAATACTGAAAGTGTGATTAAATAATTGAAAATATCACTACACTGTGTCACCCACTAAAATTTAGTCCAATGTTCTGTTTCCATTATTACTTTTCATAGCTTAGCTTATCTAGTTATATATGCAATAGCAGGGGTTTGTTACATCGTAGCTTAGATTTTACTGGAGAAGTTCTGAATTAAAATATTGAATTTTTACAGTAGTGCAGGTGTCTTAGAAAAAGATCAACAGTAATTCAGATTGCTGTTGCTTTTCTTTATCTGAAGTTTTAGAAATTCCTTCAATATTTGTTGCAAACTGTTGACTGTTGAGCAGTATTTTGTCAAATTTTAATAGCTAACAAACATCAAGAAAGTTTTCTCTGGCTCTGCCTATTGGCTTAAAACTGCTCTTTGGTAGAAAGTAGGAAATTAGTCTCAGTTCTGCTTCAGTTCCAACTAATGAGTTCCCTTTCCTTTGCTGGATTACAAGAACACCTTTAAAAGCTCTTCTAGAAATGAACATAATAGATACTGCAGAAAGATTCCACAGGATGCAGCTGTGTATTAGATATTCCTATGGTTCCTGTTGATATGTTATCTGCTTCATTTTTTTTTAAATAAATAATCAGTATAACACCTGTATAAAAGAGCAGCAGGCCTTGAAGCTGTAGGAAGATTGCTCAAGGATGCAGAGGAAGTTGGAGGGAAATAATTATTTGAACACAGAACTTCCTTGCCTTGGCCATAGAAACATCTTTCATGAGGGATGGACTATATACATATTTCTGTATCTTTGCCTTCAGACATTAACTTTCATAGATTATTCCTGCTGGTTCTATTTCCTTTTCCCCTTAGCTAGTTCCCCTACTACAAAAGCTTTGTACCAGATCTGCTGGGAATTGCAAAACAAAGTTGTCAAGAAAATAGTGAACAGTGAGGCTTTGTTGTTGTTTTTGTTTTGGTTTTTTAAATTTTATTATACAGTGTTGGCAATTGGAAATTTCACATTTAAAATAATTGAAATATTGTATCCAACAAGTCAAATACAGAAAACAGTTAATATTCTAAAAAGGAGCCAGCTAGTCAACGCAGAAACACATTAATGGAAAATACAGCTTTTAGTTACACTTAAAAAATTATATATTTAGAATAAAACTTGAACCTGGTCCAGTAAATTGTTTGACTTTTAACAGGAAAACGCTTTCACAACAGTTGAACGCGCAGACAGTCTTTATTTAAAAAAGTGATCTGTCAGTGTTAGCACATGGATTGTTAGCAACAGCCCCCTTCATGTTCCCATTGAGCATCTCAAGTATTTGCTTTACTAACTGTTACATGGATCACCTGCATTATCATCTCCACCTCCCATGCTAAGCTGTTTCTGAGCGTGGCTGTTTCGAGGAGAGTTTCATCTATCCAGTTGTAGAGGTCATATGCATATATTTGATTTCTTGTATAAACTATTAAAGAAAGTTCCAAATGGAAGCATTAGCTTAACTCATAAAAGGTACAGAATATTACAGGGTGTAGAACTTGGCTATGTTCACAACAGAAGCAGAGGTTTAAGAAGGAAAGGAGTTGGTATAGCAGTGTTGTAAATTGTGAGACTTAAAACTACAAAGGAAGCTCGAGCTGTGGGACCAGACCTGCCAGCATCTGTGCGTGTCATCAGCATCACACAAATGTTGCAGTCCTCCTGATTTCAGCTGAGTGATTGATGGTTCCACCTCTGCACATGTGAAAGTTACGTTAATAGGGAATGACAGGAATAGGTCACTTGGACCTACTGGGTATGTTATGGCTGTTAACAAAAAACCTAAAATAATTTTACCTTCAGTAAGTGTTTAGATCTTTGCAAAGAAGTTTTCTACTTTACACTAACAAATCACTTTTTCTAGTGAAACATTAAGTGAACAGTCGTAAACGTTACACAAAACAGAAGAAACCCTACGTAATACAGTTTATACACATTACTCAACATTTTTCAGTTGGTGCTTGTTTTGTTTTGTTTTAACCATATTGATCCTGTCTTGTATAATGGTTCTAGTGTAAAGGCACAGGTTGGTTAGGAAAGAAAAGCCTGCATCTCTGTCTTTCTACTTCGTGGTGATGATTTCCCTTTTACAGGTTGTTTGTTATTCCTCACTTTTCTGACTCTTGCATGAAAATTATCAATTTCAGCCATTTATTTAAAAAAAGGGTAAGACATTACTGAAAAGTACATTACTATAAAGAAGTGACTGAAATTTATTCTTCTTACTTCAGAGGCATTCCTTCAACCTAATTTGTTAAACATTTGGAGGATTTAATTCCTTAGTCACTGCAAGCAAAAACAAATAGCGTGTGTGCTCTCTCGTGCTCTGTTTAACTCTACAGTGAAATTTGTATCTTCAGTGATTAGTAATGGAACTTGCTAAGTTTATATGCAAAATTTGCTCTTAGAGTGCATGAAAATGTAACAACGGACACCTAGTTTGGAAAAGAATGCAATGTTCCATTGGAGTTTAGAAGGGTGAGGAATGTAAACAAGACTGCAGAAGTCTTTGACGTTTATTAAAATAACACAGTGATTGTTCTGTCTGTTTGCATTTTCTTATACATCCTCAACATGTCTCTGTCTGTCCCTTCATGTACGCTTTTCGTGAACAAAATAATAAAAATTCAGGAATCGGTTGGACTCAGCTGAGTGAAGAATAATAAATTTGATCACTTGGTTTGTGCCAAAATACAAAACTAAGAAGTACATCTCTGAATTAAATATAATCTATGTGATTATTTCTTTTTTAATAAATAAGAGAAAATAAAAGATGAGAATAGAATTAGAATTCCGTTTTTATTTTAAATGAAAAACGTAATGGTGGGGCGAGATTAGAACCCAATGTTTCTTTGCTTAAGGCAATCAAGTGCACTTATTTCAGTGCTTGATAGTAATGAATTCAGTGCTATGTTGGAAATCAGACTTCACAGATTTCACAGACAAACCCATGAAATATGGCCATTTGCTAGTTCTGACACAGCATCAGATTCTTGGTTGTTTTCAGTAGCATTTCACCTATCTTTATTTTATTCTTTACTGTAATGGGCTCTTAATAGTAATGAAAATATTAGAATCTAGTTAATTCTGGCTTGTCTTATCACTACATACAAGGGCCACTGGGCACATATATTTTTGTAAACAGAAATTTTTCTTTTCAGCCTTAAAAAAACCCCAAACAACAAAACCCAAAATCTACAAGTCCACCTAAAATCATAATTTAAGAAATACCAATACCAAATTCTTAGCAGGTATTGTTTTGTCGTCATCATCATGAAGCCTTTGGAAGTAATTAGATCTCTGAAAAACAGTAATCTAAATTTTATGCAAGTCTTCATGAAGAGGACTCTCAATCTTGAAGATTAGATCAGTATTAAAAAATGTGCTGAGAACTTACAATAAGCAGGTACTACTAATACATATAGAACAAAAAGAAACTTTTTTTCTTGTATACAATTCTTTTTAAGTATCAAGCTTAATTTTAGGCCGTGGCTACTACAAAGAGCTTTTTCACTAATCAAAATAATTGTAACAAAATATGACTAAGCTTTTAAAAGAGAATTTTGAGACACGAAAGAAACTGGGAGGTAGACAGATGTTTTGAGGATAAACAGATTATTTTGTCTAAGGCATTATGCCACTATATGTTTAGAGCAGTATAAAGGCTGCTGATTAATCTTATTTCAATTCCAGAGTGTCACTGCTCCTACTTACGGAAGACTATCAATGCACTTTTGGTCTTTGTGAATCTGACCTTCTCTTCCCCGTCTCCTTTTTCTCTCTTTAGCAACACAGCTAAATGGAAGTGCTATAATAACTTCTGCCCATTGCCTGTAGACAGGAATGTTCTGTTCCTAAACAGTAATAAAATACTATAAAATAGTAGGTATTGGAGTTGGAGATATGTGCTCTTTTGGTGCATATTTTGCAAAGAATGGTAAAAAGACAGACAACATGACCCCAACAATTGCCAGCATATACCCCCAGCCAATCTGGCACTCTCCTGCATAGTAGATGTCTGAATTCTCACAGAATCTCTTCACAGTAGCAGAGTTGAAACCAAAAGGGTAAACCAAAAGCCCAGAAGCCATTATGAACACTAGAGAGGAGAAAAAAAACAACAAAACACAACAATTATTATCAAACATTTAATTCCTTTGGAAAAAATAATCCTTCTTTTAGAAAGGCAATTATGTTTTATATTAAAATCAATGGAAAAGCTTAAAACTTATGATTGTCAGATTCTCTTCCTTTTCATAATTACCTCTTCTGGACATCAGTGTCATAACCAGGCTGCAAGGTGGCATTGGGATTTTTTTTTCATCAGAACTCTTGCTCATTATATCACTTCAGAAATGGGATCCAAATTATGGAGCCATTTAAAAAGTAAGATGATTCAGACACAATGGAATCCAGCAGAGAACTCCTCCTCAGTTAGCAGATTCCAAACCAGCTTGATTTTCTTCTCAACAGTATTTTTGTACTTGAGACAAACAATCACTTTGTTCTGCCAAACAAAAACTTTCAATGGAAGTGTTTAAATGTAGGTTTTCAGATTCTGCTGATTAGGTTCTGGTAATGTAAGCACTTTATCATTGGTCTCATTATTACAAACTCAAATTGCTAAAAAAATCCTGCATTTGACTCAAAGATTATGAGATGAGAAACCATCCAATCTTTCTCCTCTTTACTTAGCTTTTAGCATTGAAGTTTTTCAGTATATTTTCTGTATATTCAAGGATTAGAAAAATTTTTGACCTAAGGTTGAGACCTAAATTGCTAAAACCTGAAATTCCCAAAATTCCTCTATCACCTGGTATTGACAGCTTGCCTCTAAAAACACACACCACATACAACAGGACAAGCTGTAGAAATCTACAGGCACAGAGTTAAAGCAGCAGTGAGTGGTCTTTTACTCTTTCTAGCCAAATACAGTGAGTAGCAGATTAATCCAGTGCATAATGAAGAAATATGCCTAAAATAACCAGCAAAGCTTAAGCAACCTCTTGATGTTGGAAGCCAGACTTGCCTCCTGCAATTACACTGTCTGTATTATCTGTTAGCTTTTAATAGAACTTCACAGATTTTGCAGTCTTTAATGAAGACATGTTCTGTTTAAATATCATGGCTTATGCAATTAATGTAATGAACAGCAGAACCACTTTTCCTGCTTTGAAATTAAGACTGCCCAAGGTATAAATCATGATTATGATAAAGACTCATTAAAATACTCCAGGTACGGTTCTTGGAGCCTGTTCCTGCCCACCTTGGAAGTCAGGAGGGGCTGAGCAAGGCTGACACAAAGGGTTATGCCAACCCAGAGCCGTGTGTTCCCCTTGTCTGAGAGAATGCCAAGAAACCTTTTTTGCTTTTTTATCCTTTCTGCTAACTCAAACCTGCTGTACTGAACATCTAGAGTGTGTTTCACCAAAGAGACACCTCAAAGCAGCCCCTTTTCCTGCCTTCTCCTTCTTCCAGGACAGTGTTTTGTTCAAATATAGGGTGGATTGCTAGGCATTCAAAAACAGTGGTAATCAGAATTAACTGTTATGTTTGAGCTGATAGATAATTCATAACCAGCAAACATCTAATGACACATTAGAATTATAAAACAAACACTACATGCAATGCTCTGTAATTGCCTTTCAGGTAGGGCATGTGTGTATTGCTCCAATTCCAACACTGGAGAGGCTCACTCTTAAAAGTAGCCACTAATAAAGGGCAATCACTCATTAATCTCTCTTAATTAAGAAAAAACTTTAATAAGCCTGAGAGCTAGATGAAGTCAACTTTAACACACTCAGCTTTCAAAGTCTCTGAATGATTTGAATTAGACCTTTTCTTCTAGTCTAAAAGGACCCACTCAGCTAATCCCTTGTAAAAAACAATAAAACCAAGAAATGGAAATTAAAAGGAGAGCAATTGGAACAGAAGCAAACCGTCCAGGCTGTTTGCCTCTAGGGTAACTGCTGTTTGGGTACAAAGAGAAACTGCCTGCCAGCAAGTGGAGCTCTCCCAGAGAAAGGTGCTTTCACCTGCCCTCACTCCCACAACCACTCTCCCTTCCTTTGAGCCTTTATGCATAAGTTCTCAGTGGTTCCCAAGGAAGGACACTGTAGCCTACTCCTCTTCCCAGGCTCAGCGGGTGTGAAGCTGCTGCTGCAAGAGCCACTAAAGGAAACAAACGTTCTCCCCAGTGCAGACAACATCCCGATGCTCGACCCACTGAGGGGCAGGAGGGAGCTCCCAAAGCTCAGCACCAAGTTCTTAGCAGCTGTGCTTGTGCATTTAGGCTTTGACATTAAACAAACAAACAGAAGCTGAAGCTAAATACAAAGAAGTTTTATGATGTAGATTTCCTTTAATTACACACATATGACACCACTAAAAACAGTACAGGATGAAAATGGGATAAAGATGAAGCTAAACCAGACACACACGCAAACATCTTGTCTAGGAAAGGTCCCTGAGCTTTCCCCAAAGACAAGAACGAGCCAAGGGCCAGCACTCTTCCTTTGTTCAGTGGCACAGCCTGAAAGGTGTGGGATTCCCTGCACACCCAGGAAATTCTCTGAGCACCACCTCTGCAGGCAGAAACATCGGGGAGAGAGACAAGAAACTAAACTGTTAATCCAGAGACCTGGGTAGGTTGTAGCATCCACTCGTGGGCTAATACAGCTGGGAAGCAGAACAGTTGTTCTGCTCAACTGCATAAGGAATCTTGAAATAGCCCCATGGTGCAAAACCTCCTGTGAGATGTGGGGCTGATTTGCAAAGGAAAGGGAGCCAGTTTTAAGGGAAACAGCAACTGCTCTAAGCAAGAAGCAGGTTTAAAATTAAAATTTCAGTTTGTTAATCTTTTCAAAGCCAAAGCAGTCCATGCATCTCATCCAGCGAGAGATTATGCGGAATTGGAAGCAATCTTTTTGTCACAGAATCCTTTTCAACTTTGTTAACTGTGAAAATTTGCTCCTTTTCTGAAACTATCTCAGCCCCTTGCTCTACTTCACTGTCCATATCTATGTTTTTTTTTTTCATTGGTTTACACAGATTATTTTGAAGGTTGTGCTTTACAGTAACATCAATGTTTTGATTCCCAGTTGGTGCTGATGTTGTGTGGTGTGATTTAATGGAAGAAGCCTTTTTTTTTTTTGAAGGCTAGAAATAATCCGTCACGGTGGAGTGTAATGTGTTCACATATCCAGCGGGCTAAAAAGTTACCCATGGTTTCATATCCTCAGGCGTGTCATAGAATGACCTCATTATTCTCATTTAGGTGCCCTCTTTCTTACAAAGGCTCAAAATATTGAATAGCCTGTTATTATCAGCAGAAGCCAAGCTTTCAGACGTGGTGCTAATGACTGCTTAATAGTGCTGTCTGTCAGCAGTGCAGTTAGCTGGGAGAGCACACAAAGAAACAGTGGGGCTCCATTTAGGCTCCTCACAGGATACTTATGCCTCTGCACGGCTGTCCAACAACAAACATCACTTTAAAAGGTGTCAGAATACAGTAGGGAGTGCATCTTACTGCTATGTGTAGTGTAATCCTGCTGCCATAGGAGATGATGAGAAGCTAGACAACGTATTTGGGGCTGTTCTATAGCATGAAGCATGTGGAGGGTAGAGGAGACTTGCTGGTAAAATGAATACTGAGGGTTCTTTGTTGTACATGGCTTGGCTGATCATTTGATTCATATCTTCAGTCTTGTTCAAAACGGCAATTTTTGGTTTATTATCTGACACAGGGTGTTTGTTATTGCTAGGTCCTCATCTCCTGAGTCACAGCCACTGCCGACTGCAAGGCAGTTTAAGGTCAAGTCCATGGTGCACTGGTTCAACTGTAAGTCACTTTTTATTTCTATGTCTCATCTTCTGCCCTCCCAAACAGTTATAGTCTCACCCTCATCCTCTCACATCCTCTTTGCTTCACTGGTGTTCTACAGCCAGGTGGTAAAGGGCAGTTTCTCCTCTGGTGGGTTTTCTAGCCAAGGCAGGACCTCTGCATTGGGCTCCTGCTCCCTGTGCAGGGCCAAGGCTTAAAAAATATGACTTACCTATTAATTTTTTTAGAAAAGTAGATTCATGAATGTTTCGATTTCTAAATAAAGTTACTATATTTAAGAGGAACAAGATGTTATTAGAAAGGAAGACAGTTCTTTTTAGGGAAAACAGGGTATTTTGTAGCAAGTCATAAATTGTGGGTGATGATAATACTGAATCAGTGACACTGCTACTAAGGAAAAAGAGCATTTTCTGCTATTTTAAAATCTAATAAACTCTAACTATTTGTTGTTGCAATGGTTCATGGATTTCATTAAGCTCCTGAAATACTGTCTAATTATTTCAATCTATCACATACCATCCTCAAGTTTCTTTTAAACCAAAGCAATGCAGTTCTCTCGAGGGTGTGTAGAGGGCACCAATGTACAACTCTCTTAAACAGCACGCACAAAAACATGGCTGTTTCCATTTCCACTAATTTTGGCAAGACTGATGGGAGTTTTCAATGTATGAAACACAATAATTGGCTAGTTTTCTGTATTGCAAAGCAGAAATGTGAAAATTTGGCTAAGCTTATGTGTATCCTTCCATACCAATGTTGAAACGGATGGAAATCCAGAGATGGACCAAGAGGATATTATATATATTTATATATGTAATAATATTATATATAAATACTATAGAGAGCTATTTCATTGTATTTCTTAGTATGTTTAGATGATGTGTAGTAGTAATACTGATCACTAGTAGTAAAATATGCTGTGTGCATGAATTCCTGAAATTACCTGCTGTAAGAAGATTAGTTTATCTTAGAAGTTTAATATGCTTATTGTAGGAGTATAATATATTCCTGATACTTGTGACAATGACAGATTAATTGCAAGATTGTGGGACATATCAGACAATCATTAGAATTAGAGCTGAACTCTAAGCCAGGAAGAGTATTATTCCAACCCTATTACAGATTATCACAGTCTTATCTCTTCTTGGAACATTTTTATTGACAGAGTTTAATCTACCAAAGCAGTTCTCACTCATCTCATCAAGAAGTTTCCTCTCACATATAATCCACCACCTCCCTTCTTAAAGCTGGCAGTTCTTATGCACAATTCAGTTGACTGAATAATGCATTTCCTTTCAGCATTATACATTTGATTAGTCTAATTTTATTAGCTCCTCTTAAACTTTATGTTTTTATGATTTTACTTACATCATTTAAAATGAGACAGCAGATGCTGATCCAAAGCCATAGACACCCTAACACAAAGCCAGAAATACAGGCAACATCCAAGCAGCAGTGAGAGAACCTTTCAACCAGTACCACAGCCAGGCATCTTCAAACCCATCACCCCTTGTCCCTCTGCACTGGGCTGGCCCACACTCAGAACTCTCCAGCTCTCTTCCCAGGCAAAGATTTCTGTAGCATTGCTGAAGAGTTATTACCTTTAGGATATTTTGGACAGAGGTGGTGTGAGTTCCCTTGTACAAAAAGCAGGTATGTGTATGTTTCTTCCAACAACTGGAAACCTAAAGACAATGCTAAATAATATCCAAGGTCATAGTTGTTGATAACAGCTGTGCATGAGTGTACAAACAGAAATAAGATAGAATTTGGGGCTATCCACAAATCAGTGATTACCTTTTCACTGCTTCATAAAAGAAGGAATTACCTAGAGTAATTTTGGTGAGAGCTAAAATACATCTCAAATCAGCAGGCCTCGTTTGAAATGCCCAATCAGTATAAAGAAATTAAACAAGAAAGTGACCTGTCAAAGATAAACAAACCGGACAAAATCTTCCTGTTATGGAAGCAAAACTTTCAAGGGGCAAAGCAAACAGGACCCACTGTTAAATGCCATTCTGCTCTGCTGAGCTCCTGGCAGGTGCCCTTCAGGTACCAATAGTTGAAACTCTTGAAAGCAGCCCTAGCAATAATTCCCTCCAAGGAAAAAAAACTGGAGAGCAGGAGAAAGGGATAAGAACGCCCATATACTTGGTATCAAAATGTATCAGCCTTCCTTTGTAACTGAACAAAGAGCTGGAACTCGAAATCATGGTACAGCCACTTCTAAAGTATTACAGTTTCACTCTTCTCCCTTGTAAAGAACTATTCCGTTGGCTTCATTTCAGTCAAACATGTGATTTGAAGAGCATGGATCAGTGCTGGACTGTTGCCAAATAAGTAGATTATACCAGTTCTTCTTCTAAATGGTGCAACGCACAAGTTAGCACTTAGAGGCTGTAATATAAATGTGGTTAAAATGAAGCTATGTAGCTTGTCAAACCCCTTTGTTAGCTAACAAAGGAAATGTGTTAGTTTGTACAATGTCTCCAAACTCTAATGTTTAAATAAATACTGAGGATGTGACTACAGCTCACAAGCCAAGGAACTGCATCAGACAGAGTGACTTGTATTTTTATATATGTACAGATATGCAAAACTCCTGTGAACTATACATATATGAAAAGCTGGATGGTGTTTTCCATTTCAGTTTATTGGGATTTAGCTGAGGTAAAAAAGGAAGGGGTGACTTTAAACAAAACTGGCACTGAAGTAGGAGTGCCCATACACCTTTTTTGCACGCAGCTTTTTAGTGCCACTTACATACCCCACTCCAGTTCTGTTGGCACAACTTCCTTGTTCAGATGGGCCCTTATCTGAACAACCAGCCTGTTTCAGAAATGTCTAACAATTGTACAAATAGCTGAATCTACCTCACTTAGTAACTGAAGGGAGTGGAATCTAACTATCCAGGCTTTGGAACAGAAATTCTCTGAAGCTGGCATAGAGGTAATTGGGCTTGGTAATTGCTGCATTAGCTGCAGGACCACAAAAGGAAATGCCATCCCAGTGACCTTCGAGGTTGCTTTTCACAGCATGTTTTCTACATGAGAACAAATAATGAAACTTCCCTATTTCTGCCAAGTGAGTGGTAGCTATGGTGAAGATTTATAGATGTAATCTGGTAATCTATGGGCCTAATCATGCAGTTATAGAGTTGCGTGTCATTTACTCAAAAAGGCTGAAATGATCTAGCACTGTGTGGACTATGGTGAAGGAGTGCATTTTGTCATCTGCAAGGTTACAAGATCTACAGCCTATTTAGCAGATTGTAAAAGGCAGAGACGAGCTAATGTTACTCAAAATAGCAGACTGCTACACAAAATTTTACAAGACATAGAGAGCTAAGGAATGGGGACTGTCACATGCGCTCTAATTTGGAAGCCATTACAATGTTCCTTTTTTCTATTGCTTCAATAATTACATAGATTTTCTATTTAATATTTTGGAAATTATGTAAGTCGTGCTCACTTCATCTCTTTCAGAAGAGCAAACACAGCAGCAGGCTAATAATACAATATTGACATATTTAAGTATCAGATTCTTTAGATGAGAGCAGCACGTTCAAAATGTCTCGTGCCTGTGATGTGCCTCTTTCCCTTATCTTTCTGTTACATTTGATTCAACAGTTAAGAAGTGCTAATAAAAAGTGCAGATGTCAGTAGTTCTATTTTAGGTAAGGATACTACAGTACACATTTTCTGAGCAATACACATTGGTTAACTGCTCAACTCCATTTCTACAACTAGAAATAAAGGTGGCCAACACTTCGCTGCTTAATTAACCTTTCCATGCCAAACCCAGTATGTTCTCCAGCACAAGCACGGGATGAAACTGATGACTTAAAAATTAAGTTAGTGCTTCCTCTTGCAATCTTTGGCTAAGAACAAGTGCAGCTTCAAGACACCATCTTCCCTAGCAAGGAACAGTATCAGCCTGGGTCCATATGCAGCTGGAAGCGGTGAGGGAGCGGGCGTGTGTCTGTACAGCATATTGTCTTCTTTGGAGCCAGCTCTCCTGGGAAGGGGAGGTGCTGCCCAGCCTACAGCAGGTCTTGGCTCCTGCTCTGGCTGTCAATTCCAAGTTCTTAAAGAGCTATTTAGAGCAGGGGCTGAGGTCCAAAAGTCAGGCAGTGATGTGTAGATCACCTGAAATGTCATGATTCGACATGACACATTTCCTCCCTTCTCTTCCCCACCTGCTCACCTCACAGATCTGTTTTAAATCAATCTTTCCACCTCTCCCAAGACTCACAATTTAAGCAGAGCCAACGCTCATGAAAACAGATTTATAATGAAGCTGGTGGCCATTAAACACCAGCCCTACATCAGAGGTGACCTTATTGTAAAGCCTTGTACAGTGAATTTATTTTGACTTTGCACATTCTATACCTTGTCTCCCGCATCAGAGACACACGATGTGGCAGCCGAGTCAGTGGTGGCAGGAGGCCTGGTGCCTGAGAATAATGCCCACGTCTCACTTCGTTACAGCTGCGCTTCACATCCCAGCAGTCTGCAAGCCTCAGGGAGATCGCATTCATTACCTCTTCCAGAGACATGTATTTTACATAAATGGCTGAAAGGTGATTAGAATCCGTGACAGAACGGCATTTTATCTGGAATGCAACCATGAAAAATATATGCCTAAAACAAAAAAGGCATCCTACATCCTTCTCCTAATTGATTTAAGCTACAAAGACCAGCTTCAGTTTTTCCCGGGCACTGGAACTATCAGGAAGACACAAATTGCATGTTTTCATATCTCCCAATAAAACCTCCCTGACAGGGGGTTGAAACCGGAGTTTTCTATTTCTCAGATGTCCTAGTCCTGTGAATGTCATCACTCAGCAGAAGCACACATACTGCCACCTGATCATAAAAAACAGTTCTGTAACAACCCTCATTTCACGCTGCTGATTCCAGCCCACCATAAATCATCACCACCACAAGTAATACTGGAAATAATTGTCCGTTGCTGAGCTCTCCTCTTTTTACGGCCCAGGTGCCACACAGCTGTAGCCATATGGCAGACTACGTCCTACAGAAGCAGGTTATAGCAGCACCTCCAGCACTACTCCTACCTGAGCACTTGGAAGCTTTTTCATCCTGCAAACTGGAAAAATGCAGCTTGTACTCATGCGGTGGTTTTCCTAATATTTAAAAAAGTTAAAAAAGGAATCAGTTCTGGCTGAAACCAGATGCTCTGCAGATAGGAAATGGAATAGCAACTGTTAATTCACTGAGAGCTGCCTGGAAATGCAGCAGGTGGTCCCAGGGCTCAGCCCGTGTGCTGTACTCTGACCCGTCCTCTCTTGGTCACTGCACCCTCTTCCTACCATCCAGCTTGGGTTTTTTTTCTCCTAAGCAGAGGTTGCTGGTGCTGACTGCTGTCTGTGTAGATGAATTATTGCAGCACAGCTAACACTTTGACTTCAACCATGTTTGACCCCTATGTCCTTAGCCAAATCTTAGGCAGCAACTTTCAGAAACATGTCCTGTTACAGCTCATGGTCAAAGCAGTACCAGGCTGGTCATGCTGGTTAAGCCAAACACTCAGCAGCAGACAGGTCTACTTTCAAGAACCACCAGCCATGTCTCACAGAAGAGGTTCATTTAGTCCAAGGCTGCTAGGCAAAAGAGCCAGGATTCACCTGGCATCTTACTGGAAGGCACACCACCAGCATGCCAGCGGGAAGGACCAGGTCTGAGCCTCACCTCCCAATGCAGATGCCATTTAGAGGCACCTGAGGAGGCTGTGGCTTGTAATGGCCCCTGTCAAACACAAGTTTGTCATCCTAGCAAACGACAGGCATTGGCTTGCGTCCCTTCCCCGCTGCATGAGGCAAGAAAGTCACCATTGACCAATGTGTGCCTCAGCTCCCAGCTCGTAAACAAGCAAACCTTCAGGACATGGGAAAACAAAAGAAGCAACTGAGTTCTGAGGCAGAGCTACTTAAATTAGGAAAATAATGTAGAAAACCAGAGTAGTGATAGAAATGCCCAGAATCACCAGCTGACTAAACGTGATTTGGGTTATTTGATCATTTTTATCAGTTGGCCCAGCTGCTCAATCTCCCATCTCCAATCATACCAAAAGGCCCCACTTCCTCCTTCATTAATGCATCTGAATAGCTTAATGAGTTACTTCATCAGGTTAATAAATCCCTTCAATAACTTTATTACACTTTGATACAATTATTCAAGTGGTGCAGCTAACAAATGATCATCATTTATATTTCTTGACAGAACAACTTAGTTAATATATTTGGACCATGAAATACAAAATCCATAAATAAATGACAGGGACAACTGAATGTCTTTGTGGGGGAGGGTTTTTTTTTCCTATCTCCAGTTAAGGTAGCATTGGAAATCCTCTGTCTCTCATGAGAGTAACTTCAGGTGAGTGCTAAGGAGAAGTGCAGGAGGCTGGTACCTCCTAGCAATGTTCTGCTTCCCCCGAGTGCTTAGGAAGGAGGCAAGCTGCTGCAGGACATGTACCACCTACAGGGAGCTCAGAAGGGACATAACCCATATTTATTTGTTCCAGCACTTTATCAGGTTAAAAATCCAGCTTCATAAAGGCTGTTCCATTTCTTGAGGTTAAGATCTTTGGCTAATTTTGACAAGGTGCAGTGACACCATCAGAAAATAACATTATACTCTGGAAATTATTTTAAACCTAAATTGAATTGGTTCCCAATACCATTTGTTTTTCCTGTGGCATCATAGTAAATGACATCATCAACAGAATAACCTTAGGGGCAAAAGAGTGTTTTCAGAATCTTAACCTCTGAGTGGCCAGCAGTATTACAGCTTCCTATTACCAGAGTAATAATATTTATGGTAGGTAGCCTGCAAGAATGGAACCGTACCATTTATTTACTTCTACTTGATAGCCACCCCTGGCAAGAGCAAATTTGCCATTAATCACCATCTTATCTCTGTAAGAAACAGTTACTCTCAAGGACAACTGTATTATTCCTTTGTTTTATTAATACAGAGAATAGTGCTGCCATGGATCTTTTGACACGGAACTTTATTTATTTTCCAGATATTCTTTTTTTAAAGGGGAGATGAAATGATTAAATCAAATAAATATTGCTCTTTCTTAATAAACTACTTAAGACTCCAACCATAGTGAGGGACACGTGCACTGGAAATTTCTCTGAATATATTTTTATGTAAAGAAATTGCAGACCAGTCTCTCTTTCTTGTCATTTTTTATCATCTGAAACTCCAGGTATGAGCTATGAGTTTCTCCTGGGAGTGCAGATGACCTTGTTAACATGTGAGACTGCCAGAAATGCAGCACCCTTCGGTCCAGGGGGTAAGGGAAGTGAAGCCAGTTTCTAAGTGCAGTTCTTGTACTAAACCCAAAAATGGGTATTTCTCTTCCTTTCACACAGTCTTCAGCTAGCCTTTTGAAAAATACTTACTATACTCAGGCCAATTTGGTTTTCTAATTTTTCAAGAGCACTGCATTATCTATTTTCATCTTTAGAAATCAGTGTAGACCCAGCAGAGGACAACAGCAGACAGCCAAATTCTCTCTCAAGTATTAGAGGAAAGACTTCCACAGACTGAAATTTGTGTAAGTTTCTCCCAGTCAGCGTGTTTGGTTCTGTTCAGTTTCCTAAACCAAAAGAGTCAGAGCTAAGCACAGGTCTCAGGTCAGCTCGGAAGGACCAGGGCTCTTCCCACTAGCAGCCAGCTACCTTCTGTGCAATCTGCTTTCAAATACGGAGCTGCAGTTTTCCATTTCCCACCATTTTGGCTCCAAGCACCACACAGATCTGAGGCACCAGGGCCACTCGAGCCCTGTGATTGCAGAGGGGATGCAAGTGGCATTTACTGGCTGCTTTCCCATGCAGCCACCTCTTGGCTCCGTCTCGGTGAGCAGTAACTGTTGGCACTGGGAAGTGGTGATGCTCATGTGTTTTAGACAAAAGGCTCTGCCACCAGCCAGCCCTGTGCCCCAGTGTCTCCATCAGCCTCAGCCCAGGACACAGAACACAGCCTCCACACTGGTTGTGCTGATCCACCCCACAGTCCTGAGAGGCCTGCCCATGGAAACCAGAGCCTGAAGATGGTGGAAAGGTGTTCTGGTTTTGCTGGGACAGAATTGTGGGGCAGCCATGGTCTGCAGGCTGTCAGCAGTTTGGAGTTAGCCAGGGCAGCTGAGCTGAGCTGCCTGCAGGTGGATCCCATAACATGATCCTCACGCTCAGTATAAAGGTGGGAGATTTGCTCAAGGGGGGAGTTCCTCTTGATCCTCCTCATCTATAGAAGGGCTTGCTCATCGTTCTGGTCCTGAGAACTGCCTTCCTGTTTGCTGTGACTGCTTGCTGTACGTTGGCTGGGCTGAGTATGACTTTTTATACTTTCTGTTGGTATTAGTTTTGCTGTTCCTTTAAATCTGTTTTGATTTTAACCCATGGGTCTCCTCTCCTTTTCCCGATTCCCCTTCTATAAAGAATGTGGCTCATTGGGTGATAGAACAATGACTGTAGTTTAGCCCTGGAAAAGGGCTAGACATAGACAAAAGAAAGAAGAGATGTGTTCTGTGCCCTCTGTGGCATGAGGGTCCCTCTTCAGAAGTGGCCAAGTTCTTGGCAGGAAGGAGATACACCCTGTTGCCTGAAAGCAAATAATTTATCTTGTAGTAGGCCAAGCCTTATGCAGTACCAGGATTAGGTGGTTATGCTAGTGGAAGGGGGACCTATTTATTTTAATTTGCTGTTTAATTAGGTGTCCAATACCATACAATGGTGAGACACTTGTTTGGATGGCATGAGCCACCTAATTGTCAGGTGAACACGCAGTCCCACCCGCCTCCTCAATGCCAGGGCTGCTCACACAGCAATTACTCTGGAGTCTGTCACATGTGATTTAAGCAGTAATTTGCTTGCAAAGTGAAAGCTGTGCTTTCAAATATAGCAAAGGACTCTGTCCTGTCCCTGTGCCACTGTTGTGTGCAAGCTATGCTGGTTCTGCCAAGGGTGCTGCCCAGCATGACTGTGCCATGTGAGATGTCTGGAGGGGGCCAGGAGAGCGGGGGGAGCCTGGCAGACCCTCCAGTGAGTCTGCTGGTTTGGCAGGTTCCGGTGACCCAGTGGGTCAGGGTGTGTGGGGAAGCTGTTGGGAGGAGTGCCAACCCTGCAGCTGGGCTTCTCTGACTCCAGCAAGTGAGCAGAGCCCAGCCTCAGGCACCCCCATTCAGTTGTGCCTGCCCAGTGCCCCACCACCCTGCTCAGAGCTGGGACCCCCACTTTGCACTGGCACTGGGACTGCTGTCCCCATAACACAGCACTGAGAAACAGCCCAGGCAGGCACTGTGTTAGGGCTGGTTAGTCCATGGCAGGGGATTCAGTAAAGGATGACAAAAATAACCCCCCAGCATTTCCATCTTCCTGCATTTAAATGTCTGTGTTAATAACATTTATGGGGCAGACTAGAAAAATGAGCTAAAATACATCATTTGTCATCTCAGGATACCCAATTGCACTATTACTGAAAGAGATACAGAGAAATGTGCCTAATAAACAGGCTATTTTGCACAATTTACTTTGCATTTTCCACATCCTGCAACAAGCACAGGATAGCAAAGCTTCCTAATGATCATAATGTATATGCAGAAAGAGAGGTTCCCGGAGGGCCACTGATTAATCAAGGAAATAATCATTTGTTCTGGCAGAGGTGATGTGCATCTAGGCAGGGCAAATGATGAACCCCAAGTGCATACAGCAGCCATCGGGGGCCAAAAGTTTCCACTCATTTAACTAATTTTCCCTTTAAGAAAAGAATCAGCCCAGCACCAGGGCTTAACAGCACTTGTTCTCTGTCCTGTTTCCTTTAGGGCTTGGTCTGACAAAGGGAAAGAGGCCCCACACTTGTTTTGGAGCCTATATATGTGTAAGAGTCAGCTTGCAAATGAAGATATCCCTGCTGCTGGCTTAGACTGTTCTGGGGAGGCCAGAAGGTCTCAGCTGCAGTATCTGATTACTGTGCCAGGGACTTGGGAACAAGTTTGAAGATTTACAGGATTTTTCATCGGCTTATCTAAAGCCCTGCCTGGGTTTTTATTGCCTGAGCAACACTGCCATGCCCACTGGCTGCAGTCCTTCTGACACTCCAGCACAGGCTTATTAATTCTGTGGTTTGGCACAGTTGTTGCCACCTAGAAGTTTGCAAGGCAGTGTTTGGTAGTAACGATGTGCAACCTCTGTGCTGTACCCCTATTTATCTAGTGTTCATTTTCAAATTAGCCACAGAAAGGACAAACTCAAAGCAGATGTATCATACTTTTCTCTCTACGTTTGGAAGCTCAGTCATGGAAATATCTTTGTCAGATAAATGAATTCCAGGTCACTGGGATAAAGAGATGCAATAAAATACTTGTATGTAGAAGAAACCTATACAAAAATGTGATCCAACAACTATTCAAGGAAATTGCTGTGTAAGAGATCCAACTTTGAGGCTTACCTCAGGCTTTTGCATAACATGATAGTTAGTACTTTAAATTGGAGAAAATGTGATGAGATCTTTTGAATTATTTTTTTTTTCCACGTGGTTTTTCAATTTTATGGCATCAGCAGAAAGCGTAGGGAGCCAAAGCTGAACTAATGCTGTGCTTTTGACTCTGCCACTGCCTGAATGCACAGCAGGGATTGTTTGGTGGAGACAGGAGGAGTGTGTTACTGCTCTTATGGGCATCCCAAAGTTGCCAGAAAATAGGGGGGCCTGTCTTGTTTACAACATAACATGAGAATGAGGAAAACCAGAAATTAATGGGAAGGCTGAAACATAATTGGAAAACAGTTGTTATTTAGCTTGGCTAATTTATTAATGCATTATAGTTAGACAGAAATAAACCCCTACTTTAAAATGGTCTTCAGCTCGAGCTGGGATTATTTACAGGAAATAAAAACAGTTAAAGAATTAGAATGAAATCTTGCCTTTACTGAGTCAACAGAAATGTTGCCACTGACCTCATTAGGCCGGGTTTTGCCCCTAGATATCTACAAAGAACCACAATTCTCTTGCAGTATGTCAAGTAGATTAATACTCAACAACACCACTTTATCTTTCCCTACAGAATCCTTCATTTTTATGCAGCTGGCCTAAAAACTTTGCTCCACAAGTTTGCATTTCAGTACAAGACAGACAACTATCTGTGCTCCTTTTTAGGCTGTTTGCCCAACATCGCCACTCCTATTTGGCTTAAGACCCTTCTGAAATTACTATTTTGCCTCCATGTCCCTTATAAGATTTTTTCTTTCCCTCCTCTGGGGTATCTGCCTTCTCAGCAGTGATTTTAAGACCTATAAAATTATCACTGTGCTCATATATTATAAAGAATGTACTCTTTTAACCCTGCCCTTCAAAAACCCCTAAGTGTTCGCTGTACCTCAGCACTTCACCATATGCTTTTGCAAGGAACATTTTGCACCTGCCACCACAATACAGGAAAAATGCCAGCTTTGCAGGAGAAAGCATTAACTAATTTACACAAAGCCTTAGGTGGTCTATTAGTCCTACAGAAAAACAAGAACATGTAATTACTGGATCCACAGACAGAATTAAATTTGATTGACTACAAAGAAACAGTGAGTGGAGCAATTAACAACAAAGCCCAAGTAAACTCTGATCAGGAACCCATGGTCTGGCTGCATGATGCTGACAGCACAGTCTCTACCTTTGCTGTCCTGAGGGATGTGTCCACACCAAACCTTTAACTCCATGCCAACAACACTGTTCAGTTATCTGCTGAACTACTGTGTAAGTATCTTACACTACTGTGTAAGATACAAACCAGGAGCCAAATAACCAGTTCAGCACAGTAGTAGTCTTGTAGCATTGTTAATTTTGTCAAATCACTCTTTCTCCTGTGTTTCTGAATGTAGACAGCAGCACCTGTGGTGGTTGCTCCTCTGTGGCTGATCCCATTTTGGGAGGATAGAGCGCTGCTCACTGGAGCACCACATTCCCAACTGGGTAACTCAGTGGATGTTGTCCCCTAAACGTGATGGAATAGTTGCTCCGTAGGCTTAAGTTTATTAAGATAATTGCAACTGGTCAGAGTCACAGGGATGCAGTTAAATTTGGGATGGCAAAGCCCATCCAAAAGAAAAGCATCTCCACTTTCCAGCTCCCTGGCCACACAAGTTAATGGCAAGTATTCTGCCATTGCCTGTGGTAAGGCAGGAACCTGGGGTGTTCGTGTCACAGCTTCTGTCCATGATTTGATTTAATGCCCTCTATGAGCAATTGCATCTCAGTGCTTGTAATATGAAAAATGTCATAAAGGTACCTGCTGCCTGATCCAACATCTTTTGGCTTTGACAGTTGAAATTTACAGCTTTAATTCGGGAGTCTGGAAGCCTGGTATTCTGTATGCACTTAGTGAAGGGCTGAAGGAACAGTATTTTATGAAATGTTCACCTGTGTTTGGTGACCCATGGAGGCTATAACCCCTCAGACTTTGTGAAATGACTTGCAGACAAATTCATGGTCCAGATTGTCCAGCAACAAATTACAAAGTCCTAGTTAAACCCGTGTGTGGCTGAATGTCCTGACTTGAATGTTTTGCCTCCGTATAATAAAGCATTGAACCTTCAGCACCTTAATTGAACAAGTCCTCAACTGGGTTCTCTCAGCCTTTGACAAGATCTTCTCAAGCTCGATTTTTCGATCGTGTGCACAGCAGGCTGCAGTTTGGAACAGTCTCCTGCAATTACAGTTCTGTAGCTTTTTTCCAAACAGAATTATTTAGCTGAGGAATGGAGTAGCTGAAACAAAAACAATTCACCACCACCCCCCGAATTGCTCTTGCTGTGCCTGACTGAGAGCATGAACCACTGAGGCTCCTTTCACCCCCAGATGTGAGTGGTGCAGAGGGCACCGGCACCTCCTCCATGTGCTTGTGTGCCATGGGCTGAGGGTCTGCCACAGCTCTGGGTCTGTTTGGTGTCCCCAAACACCCTGCCACTCAGAAAAATTAGCTTACTCTCTCTAGACTAAAATCAGTAGGGCTTAGTGGTTTAAATTCTGACCTCTGTTGCCTGCCCCTTGCAACATTTCCCATGTCAGCACTGGCACAAGCCCTTCTTCCAGGGGATTCTGCCTGTTTCAGTGAGCCAGAATATGGGCAGCTCTGTGGCTAGGGCCAGGACAGCTTGCATGCTGAGCACAGGTCAGACCTGGTGTGCAAGAAAAGCAGCTGGTTTTATCAAGCAGTTTCTGTAGCAATGGTGATTTGACTTTCCAGGTATTTGTTTGTATTCATTGAAATGGTTTCTAAAGTACCGTGGAGGTGTTACTGTGCTAAGCACTCTGATAGATGTGTGAGCCTGCCACAGCCTGGGGTTTCTACAGACTGTGAGAGACTGTTGAGGAGAAATGTGTATATATAGAATTGCACGAGTTTCAGGGAAGATCATCTCCCTTCAGTTCTGTATCTATATCTGCAAAGTCTCAGGTTATAAGGTTTGCAGAGTAGCATCAAGACACACCATGTTTATTGGCACAAGGCTGACTTGGATGCGCTGTTGAGTGTGGGACAAGCCAGAGGTCAGAGTCCAGCTCGCACACCATGAGCAGTGAGGAAGAAGCCAGGAAGGAGGTGGGACACATCCATAGCAGGAGGAGGAAGGTGCCCTTCAGGGCAAGTGTGATCTTCCTAGTCCTGACAGCCCTGTGACCCAGGCAGTTTGTTACGCAGACGCAGCGGTGGCAGACAAGGTGTCTGCAGGCAGGGACTGTGGTTTGCTTTCTGCTGGAGTTGGGGGATATTTCACAGGAACATACAACCGAAACACAGAGCTAAGTGTGAAAGGCGCTGACACACAACCACCATTTGGGAGCCTGGACAAAACAGCTACAGCATTTCCTTTAGGAAAAGAGGAGCTGCGCATGTGGCTGTCGTGCACAGGACAGTGTCACCCTGCTGAGCACAGCGGGTCAGCAGGAACGGGGTAACGAAGCATTAAGCAGAGGTGACAGAAGGCAGTGCCCCGGCCATTGCCTGGACCACTCCCCCATCACGGGGGGAGACCAACTTGGACACTCCCGCTCCTTCCGCGGTGCAATTTGAGTCCCACGTTCCCAGGGGTCACACTGGGGGCTGTTATAAAGCACGGGCACGCTAGCGCTGCAAACATCCCCAGTCTGTGCCATCTATGCAGCTGTTTAATGAAGCCTGCTGCCATTACAGCAAAATGACTCGAGGACTTTCTTAAAAAAGCCTCTTATTTATAGTACCATAGATTACCTTCATGGCTTTTCACTGGGAGGTGCTTTGAAATACTGTGCAAACATCACAAGACGGTCCTGAAATAACATGAATTTAAACAGAATCTAACAAGGAAAACATAAATATGGGATGGAAGAGAAAGCATTGGTTGAAATTTGCTGCAGTCTTCAGCAAAGGAGTCTTTTTATGAAAAGTATGCACTTCTGAGCTGGAGTTTTACAACGTGTCTTGTGCATGGGAGTCAGTGCAAGTGTGTATTGTGGAGAGATCTATGTGTGAACTGCAAAGATTAGTAAGATTTTTCTCCTACCAGCAAAACCACCTAACCCCAATATTACAAAGCAATGTTATTATTTACCCATAATATTCAGAAAGCAAGAGTTACTTTTTCCAGGAAGCATCTGGGTTTTCAAAGAGAATGTAAAAAACCTGTGTTAATGTCCAGTACTCGTCAAAGCTTTATATAACCTTGACTAAACTTAATCTTTCACCTGTTCCACCTCACTCTGAAGTTTTCCTTCTTACTGAGTTTCCTGTATTTTCCCTTTGCTCTCAGTTTTATACCTGCCGCTATCCCACGACTTGCCCAGAATTATCTCTGATTTTTGTTGGTGCATCAAACTCCTTCCATTCTTTCCATCACATTTTAATGGCATCCTCACTTTTTTTTGTAAAATATAGACTAAAGTTTTGTATTGTGTCCAATTTTTTTTTCCTGATTTTATTTTATGGTATTAGTTTTAGTTCAGACTTTAATTTGTAGTGGAAAGATGGAAAACTGGATTTGTACCAACCGCTGTGTGCGCGCACAGGCTTTCTCTTGCCAGATAAACATAGCTTGGATGAGCCCTCCATGAGCTATAGCTCCACATCCTTGTTTGAACAAGAGAAATATCTGAAGTACCTATCTGGTGAATAAGGGAGATATCCGGGGTGTGCTGATTTAGACTTGGCCAGGTCCTCCTGTTCCTACAGTAGATAATTACAGGTGGAATCTTCAACGGAAACGTATAATCGGAGTCGGATCTGCTGCCAGTGCCCTTCCCGGCAAAACTCAAACAGCAGCAACAAAATGAAGTGGTAATGACAGGGCTTCCATTTAGCTTCTAAATCTTTCTTTCTTAGGTATCCATATTTTAGTGGAATTTATATAGTTTTTAATGTAGGGGACATTTAGATGATCTTAAATACAGTCTCTGATTAGACGTTCTGTAATTAAACCTCTTGGTTTATCTATGTATGATGCTGAGGAATTAGAACAAGCCTTATTCCTCCAGGTTAAGCTCCACTTGAACTCAAAAGACATGCAGAGAAGACAGTGTTTTTTAGAAAGCAGTCATGGAGCAGAAGGATGTCCCTGTACCAGAGAGCCCTGGGGAGCAGAGCAGAGGAAAGCCCATGACATTTGTGCCATGTCAAGGCTCCCTGCCGGCAGGGAGCACCTCTTGGCCTGCCTCGGTTGGAAACTCTTGCCTCTCTTGACTATTTACTCATTTACTTTTTCCTCAACCTTTGATGAGATTCCCACATGGGATGTGGCATTTGTGAGCCAGAGATTAATCTGAAAAGAACATTCTGGAAAAGATGCAGAAGCCACAAGTATACTGGGTTTTGTATGTCTTCATTCTCATGTGCCAATGTGTAGCATTTTAAATAATAACTTTAATTTCTGAAGGGTCTGTCTACTGTCTTATGGACAGATCTATACCACACTCGCCTTTGTTTGCCACATCTGTGAAAAATCCATTATTTTTCCATAGTGTAAGTGATCTCATTTCTGTTGCTCTCCCTGCAATATAGTGCCATGGTCGTTCCTCCTTCGAAAATTTCAGAAGGAGAAGCAATTTGTAAGAATGACAAGAAAATGGTTTCTCATTTATGTACACTACAGCAATCTGACACGCAGAAAGAGGCTCTGGTGAGATCCACAAATCCTAATTCCCACTGAGTTTCAAGCAGTCCAGATTAAAAAAAACAATAATAAAAAAACCTCAGGGCAACCAATTTGATCAGAATGATTCTAATTCAGCACAGGTTAATTGAGAAGTCAGATTTCCTGCTATCACTTCTGGAGAGGAGAGAGATAAGCAAACACAATGACTCTTTATCAACAATGTGGGGACTTCATTTAAAGAGAGAGCATTAGGTTACAGGCTAGAAGATTAGTAGCAATCAGACTGCTCTCTGCAAAGAAAATGCACTGGGTAATAAAGATAGAAGGCATGAAGCTGGATGCATAGAAATGAGGTTTGATGCCAAATATTACAGGTCAAATCTGAGCTATCTGTCAACTGGCACTGATCATTGCTGATGCACAATTATTATTATACACCTGTGATCAGGTCATTTACCACTATCAAGACAATGGTTCCTCCCACCCGTTCCATTTGTTAATGGCATTTTAATGAAAAAAAATCCATCTATTGTGTCTTGGAGATCACTAACCATTGTATAATAGTATATGAAATACATTTACTTTTTCCTGATCACCCGTAAGCTGTTATTCTGTTCCTTAGCCACGACCCCATAAATCTGAGTGCAGTTCTGCATTTAAAGGTGGCAGTCTTATTTTTTCTTTGTGTGCTGTGTGTTTTCCATACCAAAAAGTGCCTGTTTTGTTGCAAGTGACAGAAGGAGAATTTAAAGGGATGCTAGAGGATCATAAAGACTCCCCTCTATCCAATCCCAAGCATGCATTCGCCTTATTGTTCTGCTGACTAAAGAATTAGAAACTATTAATATTGTCTCTGCTGGCAGGTCAGAAAAATACTTATTCTGTAGCCGAGTAGATTAATCCGAAGGGGGAAATAACCCCACAAAGCCCTGGAAAAGCTGCTGTCTAACCAATCCATTTTCTAAACCCAGCTGTTTTCAGTCTGTTTTAGTGTTAATCTCATGATACTTCTTTTCATGCCTGGCGAAATGATTTCAACGTACACCAAACTATTAGAGAATTCATATAATTAGTGCAGTTCTTCTTTATGAAGGAGCCTTTTGAACAAAACCTTACCTGGGAGTTTGTCAGTCACATTAATTATCGAGGCCTGTTTGGACCTCTTGCTGTTAGCTTTTCTGATGGGCTCTGGATACTGCCCAACTTTGGCTAGTCTTTTCAAAGAAGAGACAGAGTGAAATCAGAGGCAGTATAGTACTAGGTAAGTTATAAATTAAATGTCAGTGTTCTTCTGTGATGAAGGCTTGAGTAAACTGAGATTTAGGCTTCAAAGATGATTGAAAGGCTTGGTCTAGGGAAGACAGGGAGCACTCTGCACAAGGGCAGGGAATTTCTGATGCTCGGCACACTCCCCTGAGAGCACTTTGGGCAAAACAGTTAAATGACAGACCACTTCTTATGACAGCACACCCAACAAGTAATTGAGGCTCATGGACTGGCCAGGAGGAGTGGGCAGAGGTTGAGGGCAGAGGTACTGTTTTGCAGAGCCCAGGATGGATATGTAGAGTAGGTTTTCAAATAAAGGCACTGAAATCCAGTCTCTGAAATTTACTCCAGCGAAACCTGGGTAGCTATGAAACACAGTTATAGTTGCCTGTTTTCCTCTGAAAACTGGAGAGATTATTCCCTTCTTACACACCCTGCTCTTACATCTTTTCTTGGTGTGACTTTGGTCTCCTCTGATAAAGAGCTGGTTTGAAATACGACAGCTTTAGGTCAAGACAGGTGCTGATGGGCTCTGCTATCTGGGCTCCCTGTGTGAAGAATAATGGTTTGTGAAAGGAGGGTTACAGATAAGGTCAGGAGGCCTTGCATCCTGCATCAAGGATCTTAAAGGTTATAGGAGGGCTGCAAAAACTTTCCTCTGGGGCTGCTGACTGACAGATCAATGTCATGATTATAATCTGATTTTGATAAATCATGTTGATCTACCATTAGCAAAAGGCTTTAAGAGTGCTGTTGGCAAGTCATGTGTTCCTTTGAAATGTGAGATCAAATCCTTAGGGGAAAAAAAGCAGCTTATGCCCTCCTGTATGTCCTGCTGGGGTACATACTGCACAGTAGCTGCCCTGTGCCATCCAAGAGCAGGAACTCCACCCCAGGGAGATGCCCAGTCTTAAAGTGCCACACTTAGGGGAGCCTCTTCCAGTTTTGTGAATCTCCATAGACATGGCAGTTCCCTAAGGGCCATTTAGCCCCTGAAACCTTAAGGGAAATCCCTTTGCCTAACAAGCAGACAGGAGGTACTGTCTGTGGGAACTGGCTGGCAGAGAAGTGCAGTTGCAGATGGCTGTGCTTACCCACACAGGGCGAGGAGTTTATGGGGGGGTTAAGGATGCTTCTTTTATAAGTTCAGTCTGAGATGAGGGAGGAGAATCAGATTAAAATTAAAATGAGGATTTTTCAACTCGTCCTTAATATTTATAAGGCTTCTTTTGCCTTGCAGACAAATCCTTAAAGAGAAGGTGGAAAGCTGCTCATCATTATTTCTTCTGCCTTTAGTTCAGCTTTTCATTGTTTATACTACTCTAAGCAAAATAACTGTTCTGGAAATGCAGTCATTTACCAAATCCAGCCCACTAAGCCTTAAACAGCAGAGACATGTCCTGCTATGTTTGTTCCTTTGTTGTTGCTATGGCATTACCACACATTTTTCTATGTAGGAAAGGAAATCCCATGGAGACCAGATAATAAAGGCTTGAATTTCCAGGGAGCGGTGTCCGTCTCGCCTCTTGACCTGTTTGACACCCTCTTTCACCAAACTGGCATTCACTGAATCCAAATAAACAGCCAGCCATCAAAGGCACTAGTTTAAAAGGATTGCTCATGGTTAGCCTCGATGAAATATACATTGGAAAACCTGCATTTTAATCACGTTTGGAGTTCTGCATTTCAAAAATGGTTTTGTTTAACTACATCAGACTTGTCATTCAGGGAAGTTTCCTTCCGTAGGATGCCCGCATTTAAAAGTCAAGTTAACCAAACCCAAACAAATTTCCCAGGAGGCTGTAACAAACCAGACAAGTGTCTCACACGCTCGGCATCTGACCTCTGCACTGTACCAGGTGTACCTGCCTGCTGGCTGCGTGTTTAAACAGCAGCACCCATTCACAACAGGGTGTCACGAGGTTTCATCACAACAGCTTCTTGGGACAACCTTGGCTTAGACTCTCCACTTGGCTTGACGCTAGTTTACAAAGATGAATCCCATGTCCTAGCCACTCTGCTCTGCTGAAAGCTCCTGATCGTTCTGGGTTGCACAGAATCATTGTCCCTCATTTTCTCTTAGAAAGAGCTATTTGGTGGTGTTCCCTGAAATTATTCTTTGCATATAGGTTAAATTTGATGCTTTAATACAAGCATGTAAAATGCTCTGGGATATTCTACATGATTTTTTCATTCAGGCCAACATCCAACATCAATCCTCAGCTTATTTGAATGCAGCTAGTTATAATTGAAGTGTTACCTGTTGCTGTAGTTATTAAGGAAGAATGTACAGTTCCCAACTGACTAAAGAGCAAACTTCTCAGACTCTGAATTGTTCCAATGCAAAATGGCATGGTGCATTTTGGGCCAAACTTCTTGGCCTTCATTTGCTGTCTGTCTTCAACTGCTGTCATTTTTGTGTAACATAATCCAAAGGCACTGGCCTAGCCATGCAGCCATATTAAAAGTGCCTTGTATCTTCTCAGCTTTCAAAACCACATGTCTGTGTTGTGTATAGGATAGTGCAGCCAGAAGACAGAGCCAGACAGCACGGGATAATCTGCCACAGGCAATGTACAGCTTGTGGCCTTCCAATTTTTTCAGACAACACAGAAAAACAAACAGCAGCCTTACAGACTTAATGGGCTTTTAATGGATTTGATGGATTCTGCATCAGCAGTTTTTAATGGAACATCTAAAGAGGAAAAATTTCCTTCCTATAGTGATTCCAGGAAGAACGTGAACTGATGGTGTAAAAGCTTCTACTTGCAACTCTTTGATGCTGTGCAAGAGAACTCAAGGGCAAGACTCAAAGTCTTTGGCTCTTCTGAAAAGCCAATGAGTTTTCAGGAGATAGTAACTGAGCTGCGTCCATGCCATAGGCTTGTCACATACCACAGCAGTCCCCACTGGCAAAAGGCACCAGTAAACCCTATGAAATCCATGACCTCCTTCATCAGGGCCATTTAACTCAACTCCCCAGAGCTAGCGAAGAGACGAAGAAACTGTGGGGAGAAGTCCCTCCCATGCCCAGAGGGAGGCTGTTGTGCAGTTATCAAAATGAAGACAAAGCCTAAAATCCCTTTGTTGACAGGCAGCAGTGGTAACACATTCCCCCCCAGTCACAGACCCTTACTTTTGCATAATCTTTTAACTTCAACTATTGATACATAAATTGGTTTACAAACCAGAGAGTAAATCACCATTCACTGCTGAGCTACTATTGTGCCTCTCATTTGTAAGGCAGCTTTCAAGCTTGTTTTTTAATCAGTTTGGCTTGACATTTTGTTTTCCTGCTATTATTTATGAGCTGTATCTTATGAATGGATTATGTAAATAGTTTAATTCCTGTTGTTGCAATTTCTCAGATGCCATCACACAAAAGCTTGTGTTGAGTGGAACGCTCAGGTCCAGATTTTGTTTTCAGTTATGCTGATACAATTAGATCATCATCCGCTGAGTTCCAAAGGGCTTTCCTCAGATCTACAAGCGTTTTGAGCATTTAGGAAAAAGTGTGAGCAGTGCTCTTCCCGGAGTAAGTGAAGGCACATTGCTACCTCTCAGCAGCACGTTTCACACGTGGGGTTAACCCCCTCATCCGGTGTCTGCAGCACCATTTAATATAACCATATAGCACCATTTTAAATAACATTTGCTCTCTAAGATTTTTGGATCCACTCACTTTCAAGCAATTAAAACCTTGGTGGCTAATTAAAGCAAGCACACTAGTCCCCTTTTGATGTCAGGTGTTGGGTCAGTTCTGTGTGAGAGCCGGCTACTACCGTAGCAAACCAAGAGCTCTTAAGCTTTTGCACATAAAAACTATCTCCAGATGCCAAAAATCTTGCCAATTATTACTCTCCATTTCACAAGTTTCTCTGATCTCTCAGGGTCTGTCTTCACACCTGAGCGTGGAACAGAGAACGTGTGAAAACAAGAGCTTTGTTGCTAGGGAGCATTTGGTACTTGGTTTTGCTATTTATTTCCCGGTACTAAACGCTAGTTCATTTCTCAGGGTGAAGCACACGATGTGGCCTTGTAGGTAAAGTGCAGGATCTCACAAGGGACAGAGGAAGAGCACTAGCTACAAATTTCTGCTTCGCATTGGCTCGCTCAGGTTATTGCTCCATGGTTGCCTGGACTCAGCTCACTCAAGTGCCCAGTTCCTCCTCTTGCCCAGTGTTTTGTCAGAGCAGCAGCTGGCCCTGGGAAGCCTCGCAAGGAGGCAGCCTGTGCTCTGCCTCTTGGAAGCCAAACTGGTTCCATTTTTCACCTCGGCGCATGGAGATAGGTATGGTTAATTTGTACAACATCGTTGTGACAGCACAGAGCCGTGAAGATGAGGGATGTCACAAAAGCCATTACAGGGCAGTTTTTCAAAGGTGACTGCAAACACGGCGCAAGGCGCAGAGGTTTGTGCGTGTCAACGAGGAGATTACATCCAGCGGCGCGGTGTTTGCAAAAACCCTGGCTGCCTGGTTTGAAGACGTGCCTCTCAGCTGAGCGGAATGGGCCTTCCAGGCTTGCCTGGCTCAGTAGTCAGACAAGGAGAGCAGGCACGGCCCAAACTGATGCCCGAGGCCTCACGCTCGCCACCAACGAGTTTTGCCGGTGCTCTGCTGGACGCAGAACAGCTCTTCCCTGTTGGGACTGCAAAGGTCCCAAAGACCAGCCTTTCCCAGGACTGAGGAGTAATTCTGCACAAGTCCTCAAGAGTAATTTATCCTTATTTAGAGAGACAAGTTATTCTAATGACAAACCATGCTAAGCTTGATACAGTCTGAATGTTCTTCACTGGTTACAAATGTGACCTTCATTAACTCGTCTTTGTGCGCCTAGATCTACACGAACAGCTCATTGCATTTTCAATTTAATTTAATTTGAATGATAATTTAAAAGTTGTTTGATGCAAATGCGACCATCTGCAACCCTGCAGCTGACAGAGTTTTTAAAGATGAGTTTGTCAGCAGGGGTGGGAGCTTGATGGAGAATAAGAGCCAGGGGCTTTGCAAGGTGGTTTCCTGTGGGGCGTAGAGCACCCTGGGAGCGAGCTGGGAGTGCCTCGGGGCTGCGTGTGGAAGAAAAGAGGAGCCGAGCCAAGCAAGTGCTTGTTACTGAAGTTGTGTGTGATGATTTAAGCACGGAGTGACTGCAAGTCATCAGACCATCCCAGCTCTCGGTGCTGCTCGTCGTCTGAGCCACGGTAACTGCCCATGTACGTGCTCGTCAGACCTGCTGTGACACAAAACGTGTGGGAGCTTGAGCTGCCAGGAGGGGCTGAGACGGGTTCTCCCCTGCCTTGTGCGTGGCACTCCAGGGCCTAGCAAAGACACTGGCTGTGGCTCTTGTTATGGCTTTAATTACTGTCAGTAACAAGGCTGCTCTGAAATTAAGAGCTCACAGTGACTTGGGGGAGGGGGTGGAGAGATGAGGAAAAACTCTTGGTTTGCTGTGAGTAAATCTTAAGCTGTAGGTTTGTGGGAGCAAGTGCCTGCCTGTCCCTTCCCTCTGCTGTACACCACACAGTCCTGGATACTTGAGGACGGTAAATAATGGTACAGTGCTAATGGCTGTTAGCTCACTACTTGGCTGCCAAACTTTGAATTACTTGATAGAACAGAAAGCCTGAAATGTTGCACTGACTTTTCTAGAAGTTGGTGTGGGTTGACTGCTGTCTGTCTCTTAAAGTAATGTGATAAAATGGGCTCCATGTCCAATTCGGGCTCTTGGAAGGGAGACAGAGGAACCATTTTCCTCCTAATGTCTCCTTGATGGCAGCCTTGGTCAGGTGGGATGGAAGGGGAGCTCCTTGCTGAGCCCTCACTCTGGAGCATCAGTGCTTCTATCTACACCCCTGGGAGTCATGTTTGGAGACTAGTGTCCCTTGTGCCTCCAACAAAAACTTCTGGGCTCTGCTGGAAGGGCTAGCAAAGGGAAGGGAGCTGGGGAAGGAATTAAATCACTTTCTGTCCTGTACCTTGAAATTCTTCTACATTTCGAATAATGCTTTTTTTGGCACCTGTGTGCAACAGCCATTGCACTGGTGCTCATGGGAATGTGGTTGAAAGCTTTTAGCTAAATTTGCAAGCATCATCTCCCTTGCCATTGTGAATCTGCATGAAGGAAATGAGAAAAATGACCCTTTCTAATAAGAAGGAGTGGTTGGGTCAGCATCATCTGTGGCTCAGGAGACCTGACTTTTATTCTTAAGTACAACCCTACATTCCTGAGAGGCTGAATTCTCTCTTCTGGTTTCTAGTGAAACTTGAGCGTTGCCACTCCTGCAAGAGCAGCCCCATCTCTGCTCTCTTCTGGGGGTAGCCCCATGGGCTGCTGTCTTCTCAAAAAAGCAAAAAAATCAGCATATGCTCTTTCAGCACAGTGGAGTTGCGAGTGTGGTCTGTGCCAAAACTCTACCAAGGAAGACAGATCCCTTATTAAAATGAGCTTGCACGTTAGGAACTGCAGGGTTTATTGTCTTAAACCTAGGAACTGGATGAAATATTGTTGGAAAAACCACAGTAGCTTTGTTGCAGAGACTTAACTACTGATGCATTTATCTAACATTTTTCTTGCCTTTCATTTAAAACCATGTTTTCTGCTATTTCTGTTGTGTTCCCTAAACTGGGACATGAGAGATCACAACATCTTTGACAGCAAGAGCAATTTAGAACTCCCCACACGGCTCAGCTGTCTTATTGTGTCGTGTTGTGGGCGCCCCTGAGAGCTGCGTTAGAGGTCACTCAGGAATGCCAAAGCTTAGAGGTACTTGTGTGGCTGCATCTGAGGTAGCAAGACGCGTAAATGACTCTGTTAAAACTTGGTCCCAGTGGAAGTTCACCTTCGAAGCAGTCTGTCGGCATCCCTGGCTTTCTCTCTGACAGCAGAAAACTTAATGTAACAGTCTGATTTCTAGTGGATGGGTCTTACTCTGCAAATTATATTTTAACTGTATTTATAGGCATTAAAAATATTAAGGCAGCTTTTGGAAACAAGGAAGAGGTCCCTGGTTTTCTTATGAGAGCTCAGACTGAGCGAATAAGGCGAGCAGAGAAGCTGAGAAGGTGGCTGGGAACAGAAGCTTTGAATTGTGACTGTAAGGCTGATTTCTGATCCTTCTGCTGTGTGTGAGTACTGCTTCTCACCAAACCCATTAGAGAAACACTTAACAGAAAAAGGCAACCCCCCTGGGAGAGGCTTCCACCTCCTGTAGAGATTTGGAAGACAGCTCACATCTACCCATTAGAAAAAAAAGTACTTTTAGCTTTTAAGTTCAAATTATGGATCCAAACAACATATGCTGGAACTGAACAGTCTTTCTGGGCGGGGATTTGCCAAATCTAAGGCTGCTCTAGCAATAAATAATAAACCTAATTAGGCTCCTTCCCTCTGGAGCACCCAATTTTGTGATAGCGATACAACAGTGAAGCAGAGCCTGTCTTTGTAACAGATACTCAGAACATTACTGAAGTGTTTAAAACAAAAACCCCAAAACACTTCTCTTGAAAACAGCTGGTTATAGCCAGGCACATTATTTGTGGTTGTATTTTCCTACCACTGTACATCAGCTGCTTCTGAACAAAATAAGGAAAGGAAAATATTAAACAGCAGCTGGTCTGACTACTGCACATTGCTATGCAAGGCAGGAAAGCAGCTATTTTATAGGAATACTGATTGCAATGTGAGAAAACTATGGACACTCTATTTTCCTCACAATACTTAGTTTCCTGGTATCAAACATCTCTTTGATAGAAACCTTAGAGTTTGGCTTTCAAAGTGGCCAAATCACTTTGGCTGGTGTGTTAGAAGGACTGCAGATTTCATCTGCCACTGAAAATCCTTCTGTGTTTCCTCTACAAACACACACACATCAAATGGTGGAGCTCTTCCAAGGCTGCCAGCTCAAATCTCCTTTTCTGGCCTGGAAGATGCTTAAAATGGGAAGTTTCAGAAGCAGAGATGAGAGGACTCGTGTTTCGCCGCCTTCATGTTTGTTGCAAAAATTCCCAGTACGTGCATTGCCCCTTGCTGGCAGTTCAGCTGGAAAGCTGGGAATTCATCTGTTTTTTTCCCTCTGGATCTCTAAGCTTTGGCTTTTCCCTCTGCATAAGCCTTGAAACCAGTCAGAGGAAATGAACAGTGCTTTTCCACCAGCAGTTCTGCCAAGCCCAGTTGGCAAGCTGTGGCTGACAGGCCATTTAGTCCCATGAACAGCCAGCTACACTGGTGCAAGGGGGGCTGTTAGTGCTTTGTTACAGGAGAATTTTTGCACTGCTGGGGTGGGAACCCCCCAACAGCTTGGTAGCTGAGCCCTTTCCCCCTCGTGTCCTCATAAATTAAACATAACGGCTGCCGCCCGCTCCTGCAGACAGCCGTATTCTAATAAATCATCTCAATAGAGTCTCAGAGATTCACTGCCCTTTATTTCACTTGAGTCCTGTAACACAGCTGCTAATTGGATCTGAGATAAAAATCTATTTTACCACATGTTCCCTAAGCAGGATTCTGTAAAATCCTCTCCAGAATAATAACCTACAGCATTGCCCTCTTTGTTTTGCCCTTCTCGGGCACCGAGGAGGAGAGAGGTGAGGCAGCAAGGCCAAGCTCCAGAAAAATTTCCTTCCTCGTGGCTCTCCCAGGCTGCTCCTGTTTGGCCATCAGCTCCGAGCCACTGGCGTCCCAGTGAAGGTTCTCTCTGGCTTTTCACTGCTGCCAGTGCTGGGCTGCTTCTACCTCCAGTCCCAAAGCAGTGGTTTCCAAGGGGCCTGGCAAAGCGTAACCCCTTCGGAGCAATTACACGAGGCTGTGTTCTAACCTGCAAATGTTTCAGCTTGTTTTTCAGAAAGATCTTAGAAAGTTCTGGCAGTTTAGTTGGTGTCAAGCACCTTTTCAGTTGGGAATTTCAGCAATGAAACAGACACAGGAGGTGCTTGGAGGGGATTTTATCCATTAGGGAAAGGGAACCCCAAATCTTCTGTTTGCTTCTTGCTTTCCAGTATCTGTGACACAGAAGACATTTCAGGCCTCTTTAGGATAGCTTTTAAAGAGAGGATAAAGCCTGCAGCTATGGAACTGAGGAAAGATTAGCTTTTTTTCAGCATTTCCTCTCAAAAGTGCGATCCTAAGAATTTCAGCACTAAGATTTGCTCTGGGTTCTCTCGTCTAGAAGTTGTCACCTCCCTGGTTGTGTCCTGGGCCGGGTGGGTGGCTTTGGCTTGAGATGTAGCCCCTGTCCCCTGCAAGGCACCTGGCCTGTGCCCCGTGCACAGACAGCATCGAGGACAGAGTGATGCCTCCAGCCAGCACACTTCAGAGCCGTAGCCATGCACAGGTCACATACCAGCAAAGCTACAGAGGTTTGGCTACTGGTTTTAGTGTTTATAGACCTAGCCCGAACCAGTATCTAGGAGCAACAGTAACATAATTAGCTTTGGCAATTAACACTGCTTAACTGAAGCTGCTGCAGGACCAAAGGCACTTTTTTTTAGGCTGCAGAAGCAGCAATTAGTGTTTCATTAAAGTAACAAGCTTAGCTAGGCTGCTGAGCCTGCTGGGGTCTGCTGAGCTGATTTGGGGATCTGTCAATACACCCAAGGGGCATTCGAGTGAGATGCATCGAGTCCTTCACCAACATGTTTGAAAAGCCTGACTGGAAAGTGACAGGAAGATTTTTGCCTTTTCTTGCTTAGTTAGTGGTCATCTCAGTGTACGTGTGAGGTATTGCTGGGCAGCACTGACAGCAAAAAAAAAAGCAGATGGGTGCAAATGGGTCTGTACTCCCCAAAGATTGAAACCAGGGTCTTGCAGGACCCTGGGAGGTGGTTCAGAGAGGCTCTTCCACCTCCAACTTTCAGGTTCTACCTCCAGTCTAGCAGCACAAATAATTTCCTGTCGCATCTGTACCCCTTAAGCAAACATCCTCTTTGTTAGTTTTCTGAAGGAGAATGTATTTCTGCTGAGTGTGTGATACTCAGCTCTTTGGCTGGTTTCTGTCTGAAAAATAATGCTAGTGTTGGGAAGCATACCTTTTTTTCCTCCTCTTTTTTTTTAAAGTCTTGCCTGCAGCTGTAACTTGGTGGTTCATTCACCTTAAAGCTGAGGTCAGCTCTGTCTCGGGGGGAAGGGGCTGACACCACACAGGCAGGGGCTGGTGCTCAGGGTCACAGTGACCAGGTTTAGTCACCGCTGTACCACCGCTGTGCATCAGGGAGTTAGGAAGGTACAGAGGTGTTACATCCACAGACAGCTTTTACCTGCCAGGCTTCAAAAAGCATCAGCTGTAATACAGTGCACACCCCTCCCTACCATCATCTGTGTATGTTAAACTCCAGCTAACATACCAAACAGTGTGGAGTGGGTTTGCTCAGAAATACCACTATAGAATCAGCAGATCATAGCTGGCTTTTGACTGTTCTTTGTCATAACACAGGGGAAAAAAACCCAAACCATCCTGCTACAAAGCTTTCTGATATCCTACAGGTTATAACACGAGGCAGCTGTAAATATAGCCTCTTCTCCTTGCAACCTGCTTTGCTGTTTTCTGTGCTTTACTATAAGCAGTAATTTCCAGTAACCTGGGAGATTGCTAAAAAAATAGGCCCAGAGCAGTACTTCTGTGAAAGAGATTGATATGATAAAGTCAGGAACTTTCTAAATAGCATTTTTTATTGGAAAGTGTTTCTGTTGCAGCCGATGGCAAGGAGGGCTTTGATGTCTCAATTCTGAATCAATGCTTTTGGGGTTAGAAGAAACAATTACTCTGGGATATGCACTTTGCATTTCCTTTCTCAAAAGAGTCTTTTTCTGGATAGGCCAGAAAACTAGAAATGCTTTCCTGTTTCCTGAAGATGAAAACTTACTAAGGAGGAAAAGTGTGTTCCCCCATTCACTGTTTACTTTGATTACATGAGTTTTTATTTATGGCTGTATATCAGCCTCGGGATTTTCAAGGGGGAAGGATAAGACCAAAGTCTCTAATCAGGCTTGCATAGAGTTTCTGCCACTGGGCTTCGTGGTGCTTCAAGGATCTTGGCAATGGGACACCCATTCACAAGCTGGGGACAGGCTCCCTCCCCGTGATGTTGGTGTTCAACACCCACTAAACTCTTTGCCCCCAGTGCTGGTCACCATCACAGCTCATTACACAGCAGGAATGTGGAAGCCCAGTGACCTTTCCCAGAGGGACAGGCAGAAAAGCAGCAACACAAAAGAGGGAAGAAAATGTTGCACACTTGAGAAGATAAATAATTGAATGTTATTGTGATGGAAAACACTGGGCTGACAACTGACAGGGCAAAGATTTCCCTTTTGAGTGTTGTGGGACATCTGGGGTTTGGATATCCGTTCAGCTGGGTCCAGCTTCCTTTCTTGCTTCCCCTTTGGCTACCAGGGAATTCTGGCAAGCTGGCGAACGGCTCTCAGGTCCCACAGACACTGGGCATTTTTCTGATGCACTGGAGCAAGGATCGGTGGTGGGAGAGATGGGGCCACCTTATGTGGCTGGCCCCTGCCAGGTGAAGGAAGCAAGAGGCCTAAATCTGACATTTCTAAACCTATTAAAGAAGTCAAGGCAAACTTACAGCTTTTCTCCTCAAAACTCCACAGCTCTGTAGGGGAAGACTAGAGCCCCTGGGACTTCTCCCAGCTCTGACTGGAGTTTCTCCTTCGAACATGGCCAGGTTTCCAACCACCTTGTCCCCCCCTTCATTCCACTTCCAGCTTTTATTTAATCTGACTTCTCCAGTCTCCTGAGACAAACTGATTAATTCTTTTCCCCTTCGTAGTCCCCTGAGTCCCTTGTTCAATCTTTCCCGCCTCAGTGAGATCTTAATAAATGCTGCCTGTGGCTGGAAGTGGGATTGGGTCTCAGAACTGTAATTAATTCTTTACTTCCTCCATTGCTTCAATATGCTATTTACAGCTGTCAGCCCCTGCAGAAGCAGAGGTTTGCAGACTGCCTCCAACTTTTGCCTCTGATTAATGTGTTGTATCCATCTCGCTCCCTCCTTGCTCTCTTGGATTTCTTGGTTTGCATTGTATCCAGTTTACTGTTGACATAGGAAAACACTGATGGACTTCCAGTTACAATGTAATCTCAGAGATAACAATTGCCAGGCTTCATGCTCTGTTATTTGAAAGCCTCTTAGTCCAGGCTGACTTCTAGTGACAGGACATCCAGACCCGGTGTGGCAGCATGACCGTGGTCTGACTATAACCTCCCAAATTGCTTCTGTAGTCTCCTTTCCAGCAGCAGCTCGCAGGATTTTAACTCCAGCACGCTGACTGTCAGCCCAGGGGGTGTGCACAGGAGGAGGAGGAGGAGGATCAGAATGTCTGAATGAGAAAAAGCTATTAAAAGGGTTTGTGGCTGTTGGCAGATCAGTAGAGGGGAGCAGAGTGAATGCTTGCAGCCTACAAACACTACAGAATGATGTAGGCTCATACCATGGAATATAAATAGGAGTGGATTGAAATTAACCTGGGGATAATTGGGCTGAGTGAGGAGCTGCTCCTTGCTGGCTGTAGGAGCCTCTTTCAGCAGGGATGGAAGCCCCCAGTGCTGGCCCTGGTTTATACCAAGGAAAGTGCCTCAGACTTCTGCCTGGGACCTGCTCTGGGTTCCAGCAGGGAACTGGAAAGCCACATTCAATATGCCAGCGAGGGAGGGAATGCAAATTTCCTCCTTCTCTCTCTTTTGGGTGAGATTTATGCCACCTCCACATGCACAGCCTCCTGGCAGCAATAAATCACAGAGGGGGAGGGAATGCTGCAAGGAAACAGTTACCCTGCAGTTTGTGTGAGAGGCAGGGAGATGGGATGTGTGGGGACCAGCCAGACGCTCCCAGGCACGTAGCCCCAGCATTGCAAACCTTCCCACCACTACCCCAGAGAGCACCCCTCAGAGCCAGGGGAAAGAGAGATGGGATTTTCTTTTTAGTCATCCTCCTTCCCTTCCCTTCAGTGCCAGTGTTGTGGGAGTGCCCAGGTACCGGAGGCTGGGATGGAGCCATCAACCTCATATTGGCAGACAGGTTTATCAGAGACAAGCACTTTGCCTGTCTGTACCAAAGTTCTTCTCAGTGCACAATGAGCTGGGTACTCCCCAAGATGTGGGCTACCCTGCAGACCTACAGCTATTGCATCAGCACTTGCCTCACCCATTGAGATCTGTTGAAAATACATGTGGGATGGAGGGCCTGGTTCAGCCCGAATTGTGGCAGAGCACAGCTCTGCCAGTAACTGGTCTGGGTGGGAAGCACTTGCCTTGCCCCAGTGGGCATGAACTCTGCTCACCCTGCAGGCCTGGCACAGTCTCCTTGACCTCTCTGTCAACTGACGGAGGTGTCTGGGTTCAGCCCAGGGAATGCAGAAGAGCCACGGGGAGCAGCAGGGGCATGAAGCAAAACAAGAAAATGTGCACTAAGAGTCTCCTTCTAAAAGCTCGAGCAGTCCCCACTCCTTGGTCGCTGTCTTCACATCTGCCCTGCACAGCAGAAATGGAGGCAGGGCAAGGCCAGGCCATGCAGGCACTGCAAGAAAGCTCTCAGTACTCGTACCAACCCTCCAAGACATCAGCTCAGAGCTCTGCTCCATCTTGCAACTCCCTGGTGAAAATGCCTGGCTGCTTTATGAAATCCTTCCTCTCTTTCCCTGGTAGCCTCAGCCACCTCCTGGCCTTACCTTGCAGCCCCTCTGTTCCTGGGACTCTGGCCGGGCAGCTGTCAGGACTGGAGGCACAGGAGATGCTGAGTCCCCTTCGCACTGGCCACAAGCAGCAAGCATAAGAAGACACAAAGGGGACAAGTTCCCTCAGTGCATCATGCTGAGCCCGACACACTCTGCTCCCCAAACCCCTGCGGCTCGGCAGGGCTCATCCAGGAGAATGAGCCCTGCTCAGGAGGACCTGGGTTCAACCTCCAGGAAAGGCATTTGGCTGCTGCCTGTAAGCACCTGTCTGAGATTTAATCCACTTTCAGTGCAGAGCTCGGACAAGGCCCCAGCAGAACTAGGACAGCTAAAAATACTGAGTGCACAAAGAGAGCAGTCATTTGGGTAGGACTGCGCCAAAGTGATTGATCTCAAATCAGAAGGTTCAGAAGGTGCAAAGTGTGGTCTCATCAGGTCAAGCATCAGCAAAGGAGCAAAGATGTGAACCACTCGCAGGGCTTATGAAAAGCAGTAGAATCTAAAGACTGCTGAACTTCACAGCAAGAGCAGCAGAACCTGTACATGGCAGGGAGGTGCCTGCTGCTTTCCCTGCCATATGCTGGCTTTACCTTTGCTGTCAGTCTAAATTCTCCCAATTATTAAATTATCCAACTTGCAGTAGGAACGCAGTTAGATGTGATCCAAATGGTGTCACTACAATTATGGTAATTATCTGAAAACAAGCCAATTACTTCCTTCCTCTTCATGCCACTTGGTACCAAGGTAGCAGCTGTTCGAGACAAATTTGTTATCACGTTACTGTACATTTGTTAAAGGTTGAGGTTACAGATTCTAGCCTTCTTTTAAATATTAAAAATGCTATAAAGTCATGGAGTGTATAACTTATTAGGATTTTTTTTAAATGTCAGGAAAGAGGAAATTTCTTTTTATATGCCAAGAGAACCGGTGGGTGATTTACTAATGATGGCTGTCTGGAAATGTATGCTTTGCAATCAGCATACAACTGAGCTATAAATTAACCTGCGTCAGCTTGTTACCTCTACCCATGTAAAATGAACTAAATGCAGACATTTTCTGGGGATCTCTTACATTTCTCCTTCTTCAGTGTTGGGATTTGGGATGCTCAACGCATCCAGAGGCATCTTGCAGGATTGGCCCCTCCGCTGGATTCACTTTCAGCAGCTCATTCAGCTTGTCAAGTGCTTTGGCTCATTTAACTGTGAGAGAAGCAGCAGCGCTGGCTTATGGGGAGTAAGTGGAAAGGATGGCTCAGCTCTGCCTGCAGCTCTGCGAGCGCTGCCCCAGGCAAAGCAAGTTGGGCCAACACTGGGCAGAGCTATGGGAAGCTCTTGGCCTGTGTGAAAAGGCTCCTGACAAGTCATGCCATCAAGGCACCTTTTACTTTTAAACCTGTTCTGCTAAGGTCAGCCTTGCTGAAATCGCCAAAGGTGTCACCACATGCAAAGCCCACTGCTTGCAGCTGCTGTCAGAGGCACAAATGAAGAGCCCTCAGACCACAGACCAGCGTGACCTCTCATTCTGCACAGACCTTCCCTGTAGAAACTAGAGTCTTTCATCCATGTTTGCTACCATAGCCTCCCTTGGACTGACCTTAATTTTTTTTTCTTTTTGCCACGTGATGTTTTGAAATCTTTGGCTTTGATGTGCATGAAACACTTCTTTCAATAAATGTCAAGAGCAGATGAAAGAAAATTAAATGGCGGAAAGAAGAAATACTACCTTTTGGCTTGAGCAGCATTTTCATGACAACTGAATGAATCTGCTATGAAAAATGTGTGTTTCCCTCTCCGTGCTCAAGGTACGTGCCAGTGGGATCTGTTTCTATCCATGAGCTTAACATACACCCCCGTGCATCTGTAATTCCCTGCGGCTTGTGTGCAGCTACACAGCCAAGGCACAGGGCAGAGCTCAGTTCCTGGGAGCAGGTTAGTGGCATTAGCCTGCTCCTTTGCTTGAAATAATTAGCTTTGCTCACAGATGACCTTCACAGCAAGCCCTAAAGGCTGACAGATTTGGGTTATGTTGGAGCAACAGAGAGAAGCACGTTTCAGTGTGCTCCTTCTAGAGAAATCCCTGCTGCTCACTCTGCCAGCAGCCCCCAGGAACTGGAGCCCACGCATCCACAGCAAGGGGGTTCTCACTCCCACAGACTGCTGGGGACAGATGCAGCCCCTGGGCTCCACCACCTCCCTGGACATCCCTGGTACCTTCCTGCAATTCTTAACTGATGCCATCTGCTTTCCATCTTCCTTTCCCAGGAAGCCCCTGTTGCTCTCAGAGTGACATGCCAGGACTCTCTCTTCATTTGGAGTTGTGTCCAGTTCCTGCTAACTTGGCAATATATGAAACACCACCTCATACAGCAGACTGCAGGTATCCTATTCCTTACTGCTCACCACCTGATCCTTCCTTATTAGCATTGGAGATTTACTTATTACCTTTATTCTTTTACTTCACATGAAGTTATTTTCACATTTGTTACCCATTAAAACTGCCTGGTGCAAGTTTCTCCCTGTTATGCAGCCACAAGACATTCAGCCAGAAGGATTGTGTTTGATGGTGTTTAAAAAAAAATAAATAATCTAGGCAATCCCCTGCCCAGTTGTAGCATTAGATATGAGTGAGTGTGTAAACAGGTTTCTGCTTATCAGTCCCACTGCTATCTGCTGCACACAAACTGCTCAGCCCCGCAAAATCCAATTTCCAAGAGGTTATAAGAGGAAACTGTTTGCAGAAACACAGCAATACAAATCTCCAAAGCCACAGCCCTCATTACGCTGATGTGGAAGAGAGAAATGCTGCTTGACTCCTCCTGACATCCAAAAGCAACTTTTACTTTTGTGACTTTGATTAAAATCAGCCCAGCTTTACCATGAGATAGTTTCCTCCTATTTTCCCCTGCTTGTGTGGTGGGTCAGCAAAAGCTGTTGTGCCTGGAGCATGTGCTGGACAGGGGGAGTCTGCAGTGCACCCTGGTCTTGTGGCATAACCATCACCTTCTGTTTCTCCTAAAACAGCCTTGAAATTCGACTTGCAAATACCAGTCACATGCTGGCAGGAGAGATCAGAGCACAGCTTCTGCTTCCTATCGAGCACCCTGCACCGGGGTGTGGAGCACCAGGGTAAGGTCCTTTGTTCATGGCTACACTCTTTTGAGCTTTTGCCCAAGGCCTAGATGTGGATAAATGCTACAGCTCCACCCTGGAGGTGCTGAGCCCTTTGCCCTTTAACACTGAGGAGAAAGGAACTCAGCCCTGGGGATGCCGTGGGCTGGACCCACTGACCTGGCTGCTGTAGGTGACAGCAGGAAGGGTACAGCAGCATCCAGTGGCAGCAGCAGGGCTGTGAAGTGCAAAAGGCAAAAGTGCCTCAGCCCCTGACACAGGCACAAGCTCTCCCCAGATAGAGCAATCAGGCAGCAGGAATCCCAAGTCCTCTCTCAACACCTCCTGTAAGGGGCTGCTGCCCAGAAGTTCCCTGCATCAGTAAAAATTCAAACTGTAAGCTTATTAGATATTCATAGATACTCTTTCTTGATTAGCTCGCCATTAATATTTCAGTGTCAGAACTGGATGCAGACTGCCTCCCTGCTCTCTTCCTTCCTGCTTAATTAATTTTGACCATCAGCAACAACAGTCTCCGACAGATAGCAGAAATTAAAGTGGGCTGTTCCATGACTTTGCTTGCTGTAAACAGCTATTTGCAATTCCTTTTCATACATCACCCATCCGCGACAAAGAGATCACGGTAGCAGAAAATGAGTCTGCCTCCTAAGGACTTCAGAGCTCTAAAAGAACCTTTGCTTCTTCGATAAAATAATCAAAAAGACAATGCAGTAGGCACAACTCAGCAACAAGATTTGTGTCTCACCTAGTAATCAGCTGGCTGTTATGCCATTAAAAGAAAAGAAAGGGAGGGGATTGTTAATTTATCTTAAAAAAGAATGGGCCTTTGATTTAAGGTGGCTCATAAAAGCCATAGAATCCCCCAGCTGTGAGGGGCGTGATAGCTGCTGCAAGCCCAGCAGTGGTACTCACTTCATAAAATGCAGGCTGCATGGCTGCCTGATGCACAGCACACACATCCACGGTGGATAACATGATGTGCTGCTAATAGGCTGTTTGGTTTTATTGATGTGCTCAAGATACATGGGGGCAGGAGGAGCAGCGAGGCAGAAATTATATGGCAATGTTCATTCCACCCCAGCCCAGGGGACTGTCTGCCTTCGCCTGTCCTCCTCCTGGGCCCGGAGGGATGAGGAGCTCTCCTGCATGACAGGAGGGCAGCTGCCACCTCCCAGGTCCACAGGGTTCTGACACACCACACTGGGATTACTATCCCAGCGTGCCTACCTGGGACCAAAGCAGCACTGAGTTTGCAGATAGATACAAAATCTTTGTGTTTCTTTGCTGACTCCAGAACTGCGTGTTGCTGCTGCAAAACAAGCCCTCTGCTACTGGACATGCTCCACATCTCCATCATTGCTGCAAACCATCCTGCCCCATCCTTCAGCCTCTCCTTTCCGAGGAATACGCCATGATGGTGACCCAAGGCAAGCAGAAAAGCAGGAGCAGCATGTTTCAGTCTTGCTTGGCTCCATCCTCTCCACACAGTAACTCAGGCTGTTAAACGCCTGGTCAGAGCTTGCCATCTGCTTCCAGTCTTCTAGGAATACCGCTGCGTAATTCAATCAAAATGGAGAAGATCCTTCTTCCACTGAATCGTAAGTCACTCTTCAAGTAATTATATTTTTATACCCCTATCAGGAGCAACAGGGATTGTTCATTTTATGGGCTTTAGCAGCCAGAGCCGTGCTTCTGCCAAGGTTACGGCTGGGAGGAGAACACGATTTAATGTTTCCTCAGGCATCCAAGGCTTATCCATGTTTTGAGCTTTTTGGTTAGGCAAGTGAATAAAGCCCCGCAGGACCAAGGCCCTTGTCCAGGAGTGCTCTTATTGTAGAGCACAGAAAATGCTTCGGCTTGGACTGGAATTGCTGACCAAACCATCAACGTGAAGCTGATTCCCAGTGATGTGAACGTGCCAGGTCTGCCCTTCCAGGGCAATGCACAGAGCAGCTTCTGCAGCACAGCGATTGCTGCCTAACCAGGGAGCAAAATCCTGCTCATCCTGGCAGCTGGAGGAGACACTGAGCTGCATCCCTCGCGTGCTGCCTCAGTAAGGTCAGATGAGATTAGTTCAGGGGAAATGCCTACCAACTCACTCCATCTAAAGTGCCTGGATGCAACTTCACAAGACTCAAAAAATAAAGGAGCCTTTAAAAAAGACCCCAAAACATAACCTTTCCAGAGTCTTCTGCTGCTCTTTAGGGTAATTTCCCCACTTTAGACACTTCCACTGTCCTACAGTTTGTGCCTTCTCCCCCAGCCAGCTGTCCCTTAGCACCACTGTCCTTTCCTGGGCACCTGCTCCTTCACTGCCCCACGTGTTCAGTCTTTTAAACAGACTTTGAAAAGGGCTTCACCATGTTTCCATCTGTGTTTACACTCAGCGCCGGGTAAATTTCTCATCCTAGCAGATCTCTTCCTTACCAGCAAAGAAATACAGCTCAGCACAGATTCAGACAAGAAGGCACAGCAAAAATATTCCCAAGCCAGCATTCGTGTGGGACCTGTGCTACGTGCCCGTACAAGGACAGAGACCTCGGCCAGACCTCGGTACCTGCATTATCAGGCTGTGCAAAAAGGAAGCAGAGCCTGGCCCAGAGCCACTGCTCACACATCCGATCTCAGCTCACCCAGCACTGCCTGCCAGTTACTCAGGATGCTGAAGCCAAATGCTCATCTAAGAGCAAGCAAAGCAGGACTGAGACACCCCACATCCCACCAAAGGTCTGACCCAGACAGCTGGGACCGTGTCGGTCACCCAGGGCTGTAGGTGTTGGAAAGACCTGTTTCGTCAGACCATCACAGCTCCTTTCCCAAGGAAATCCTATCTCTGTGTGTGCCTTCTCTTCAAGCAGGCCTGGCTGATGCATGAACGCAGCCGTTCTAAACTGCCTGGGCAATTTGCGACACAAAGGACAGCGAGCAGCTGCAGCCCAGATTTATCACCTTGCTCGCCAAGGCTAGACCAACACATCTCTGCTGTATGGCAACAGCAAGGCCCCGTAATGACTTCCCGGGTGGAGCTGCAGATAGCGTGAGCTTCATCTAATCTCACAAAAACAGACTCTGAGGCATCTGGGGGCTCACTGCTTCACCCTAAGCTGATATCCTCCAGGTTTCAGGGCAGCACGTCTGTGCTGCTCTCATCGCTATATACTGTCCTGCTCTGTGTCCTGACAGGTCCTTGTCCCCACGTTCAGGTGCCTGTTAAATTACAGCCAGGATCCAACCAGCCCAGCAAACATTTCTCTGACAGACCAGAGAGGCCAGAGACTGTCCTCCATGCTGCCAGTATTGGTTTAGCACATCATAATAGGCTAAAAACTTCCACCATGGACAGACAGAAAGGGCTGGACACTGTGGTTGACCAAAGCTCCCTGAAATGTATACCTCCTTCTCTTGAGCAGGCCAACCTGCAAACTGCCCATGACAGACCCAAGCTCCCTGTTAGCATCAGAGTGGATGAGGAGGGTTTTTTCCCTGTGTTACACTCTACACTCAGCCCACATGGATGAGTCTATGCAATTGCTTCAGGGTGCCTGCAGTTCAGATGGGGACTCTTTTTCTGACAGCAAGGCAGGATAATCAGTTGGACCCGGAGGAGGGTTATGAGAGTCTGTCTCCATCTTCCCAGCAACAGCAGATACAAACATGAGCCAAGCCAGGAGGGGAAAAGGAAAAAGTCAAACTTTTATGAAGAGAAACACTAGCCAAAGTACCCAGTCACACAGCAAGGAGATAAGAGCACATGCTACTTCCCAGCACTGCGGGCATGCAACAAGCTGGCTGTACAGCCACTAATGACAGCTATTAAATGATAGATGCTCTGAAGCTTTGCAGGACCTGGTTTAAGATGTCCTGGCTGTGCTACCAGCAACATGAACTTGAGAGTGAAGAAAGACCCATAGTCAAAGTCACCTTTCCCCAAGAACTGTTGTGAGGGAGCCTGCTTGGAAAGGTATGGCTTAAAGAGCCCTCTGCTAATGCCCCCTTGGTACCTTGAAAACATTAGAATGAGAGCAAATGTCCTGCACCCTAGAAGAAGAAACAACTGCCTGTAATCTGAACGGAGAGTCACAGGCAGAGGAAAGTGAATTCCCCCTACAACTGAAGTATGTGTTTTCCCCTCTGAAACACATGGCTCTGGCACAGTCCTGAGGTCCTTGGGGCTGGCTTGTATTTCCTCAGGGACAGCAGCTTTGGAGCCCCAGTGACACTTGCTATTTGTTGTTCCCATTTACTACAAAGCACTGTTACTATTTACAAAGTAATAATTTTTATCCAAGTGTAATAAGCGGTCAAAACTCCAATCCCAGGGAGAACTGTTCAAAGAGAAGCAATTCAGCCACATATTAATACGACAAGGATTTCCCCAGGTTTAAGGGAATAGAAAATATGTTTCATACAAGTGAACTAGTTCTTTTTTTTCAGTATAAAACTGCTCTTTTCCAGTGATAGCAATGAAAGGATATTGCTTCTGTCACTGATGCCACTGGAAATGTATTACCTCTCTTCAAGAAACCAATGAAAGGACATGGCTGGTTTATTCTCTAAATGAGGCCACTGAGAAATACACTGCTCCCAGCACTAGCCCAGGCATGCTGCTCTGGCCATGTCCCCAGCCTGAAAGGAGGGAAAGGCACCAAATCAGCAGGTTTGTGCCAACTACCAAAACCATACCTGGAGAAAATCAAAGCATAGTTTGAGAACTAAGCAGAAGAATGTGAACTGCCCAAATGTTAGATGGAAATGAATCCCTAGCTTCTCTAGATGAGGGTGACGTGGGGCTCAGCTGCTGTACAGTGCAGCCAGGATCTGGGCCCTTCTCCTTCAGCAGCTCTACACCTTGTATGAAATGAGCTTAAACCCTGGGGAAGGCTAATCTACACTGAACCTGTGGCAGGGAGCCTGGCCATCAGGAAAGCTGCCAACCCCTCTCCTTTTTACAGCTAAGTTTAATGGTCTGGCTCTCCGCTGAAGATTTTAGGTTTTGAAAGTGAAATCATGAAATGGCTCTCAAGCCAAGATATCTGTCACTCGAATGTACGCACTGAAGTGAGCGTGGAGAAATTACTGCTTCAGCAGAAGTGAAAAATTCCTCCAGTGAAAGGCTGGACTTGATGTTTGCAGTTCCACTTTCATGCTCATCAATCCGCGGATCTGGCAAGTTCACTTTGCTCCCCTCCAACATTCTCCCAGGTGACGCCTCCCAGTTGGAAGGTAGACAGAAAAAAAGTCAGTTATTGGGTTTAACGTGGGAGCTCATCAAACTCCCAAATGTGCAGAGACTGGTGGCATAACATCATCCAGGCTTTGGTGCTGGTTCCCAGCATCTCTGCAGGGTTCAGAGCAGTCCCTTCCCCAGGACACACTGGCCCAAGGCCCAGGATGGTGATGGCTTTTACTGAACTGAAATCTGGAGCAAATTGTCAAAAAAAATGCAGCAAAAGAGGATTTGCATCAGTGCAAGTGAAAAAAAACCTGAGACCACACATAATTCAGGCGTAAGCAATATTGGCGCCAGAGCAAAGTACCTCTCGGGCTGGGCTGTGACAGAGCCCCTCCCCAGTGCCCCAGCAGTGATCAGATATTTATTAGTTGTGTCAGGAATTAGTGAGAGTTCACTGACTGAATAATAACGTGCCAAAGGCAGTTTTTTGACTTTGCTAATGTAATTAAAGAGAGCAGGGGGAAGAAGCCTTGCACCAAGGAAGGAACCAGGGCTTCCGATGTTGTTGGTCACTGTCTCCATTGCAAGGACAAGATGTGAAATGTGGAGGGGAGAGGGTGACAATGGCCCTGAGGACCTGAGCAGTGATGAGGATCATGCAGTTACTCCCCGTTGTGAGGGGGACATTGCTCTTTCCAGAGGAAGACAAGGGGAAACCAGAATTGCTGCCCTTGCCACTCAGGAGCTGGACCCATCTCCACATTCAGGCTTTATGCTGCTGTTTCAATTTCACGCCTGAGCACCTTGCATTGAGGCTGGACTTTGCTTTAATTTTGGTGCTTCTCCTGTTGCTTAGTCAAATCTTACCATTTTGGAGAACCTTTTGTGAATGGTTAGAAACAGCTTTATGGCAACATCTTTTAAGTGCTGCTCTGGTGATGGAATATAAGCCAGCAAAGTCACTGCATCAGGCCTGAGTACATTTTCCAAGCCCCACAAGAAGAGGCACCAAATGGGCTCTGCAATAAAAGCTCAGATACTATTTTTAAAACAAGGACAGGGGAAGCTTTGGGTGATTTTAAATTAAATCAAATCAGTGCCTGGACAACAGGGCGCTGCTTCCCCCCTGCCTCTGCTGCCAAGTTCCTCTTCCAAATCCCAGGGCTCTCTTCTGACAAACAACCCTCGGCGTCAACAGGATGGGCTCCCGGGCGCCGGAGCCACAAGAACGCCCATCAGGAAACTGGCTGCAGAGTCAGCCCCCAGTCTGGGCTCTGTGGGAGAGGGTGGGAAAGGCTGAAGGGCTGGAACTGGCTCTGAACCTTGTTTCCTTGGCCATTCCTGAATATTTTTAGTGTCAGTCACTGTGTTGGCCACCCAACCCCAAACTGTTCCCTGCCTTGGGCATATGTCTGCTCCATTTATATCTGCTCCAAGAGGTGCCTCAGGGGCCATGCTGTGGCACTGCCTGCACCCTGGGAGCAGTGGGTATGTCCCCACTGTCCGCTGGCTCCTGCAACATCCTTGGATACTGCTTTCCAGCATCCCCACCAGCTGCTGGTGCCACAAGTCCTCTAGTGCATTGGAAGGTGATACTTGGCAGAGTGCCTTCCCCAGGCCATTATTTCTATTGTGATGTCTTGGCAAAGAGCAGGACAGGAGGGATCTGAGACCTCGCAGGCAACTGCTGCGGGTGCAGTCTGGCCACACACACTGACCTGTGTGAAGCTGTCAGCTCACAGCATCTTCTGGCCCTAAAAATGCAGCACTCAAGCTACAGAGCAAAAGACAGGGAAGAAATAAGAGCAGCCCTATTCCTGAGTCATGGCAACAGCTCCGCTGGTGTCCGGTCATCAGAGACCCTGTCAGGCAGCGCTCCAAAACAGCCTCCCATGGTAGTGGTGGCAGCAGGGAAGGGGAGACTTTCACAGTCTTTTTGCTGCCACCAAGGAGATGCTAGCAAAGGTTGGAGTACCCAGGCAGCTTGGCTGTACCCCCTCTTGGTCCTATTTTTATCTAAGTTACTAATTACACATTACCTATATGTCACCGGGCTGATCGATATCAGTCCAAGGAATCAATATGGACATGGATGACGCTGCTGTTTGGCATTCAGAGCCAGCACAATCTGGGGAAAAAGGAGCACCATTGATCCCAAGGTGGGCTGAGATGCAGGGCGGGACAGGAGGCGCAGCAGGGGCAGTGACCACAGGCACTGGCACAGCCTCCTGGCCGGGCACCTGCCATGTCTGTGCTGCTGCAGCACGTGCCTGTGTCCCCAGGCTGGGGCAAACCTCCCAGCAGCACTCCCTTGGCAATGGCACAGCCCATTTTAATCATGGGTTGCTTTTCAGTCCTTGGGACATGGTGCATTTAAAAGATTCACACTATCAGAAAATGAACTCTTCTCCCTCTTTACGTGTTCTTATGTGATGAGCAGTGGCTTCAGTAATCACAGGCTGCTTCAAAAAGCACAAGGTCTCCTGCATTTTGCTTTGCTGCTTAACTAACCAAAAAGCTGAGGCCATCTCTGTAATGCCACTGTGCCTCTGCCAGCAAGAGGGATCTTGGCCGCAGAATGCAATCAAATTTTGCAGGAAGAAGCTCTTAGGACTACCATGAAATTGGGGATTAAAGTGCAGCTAAGTAAGGGAATTGTGTAACTGGGGGTTTCTGCCTGTCTTGATGGAGTCTTATGACTGCTCTGATTGTGTCGTAGTGATGCTGGGAAATTGCTCTTTGAAACCAAAAGAGCCTTAGAAAGGTGCAGGCAGGTTGGGATCATTTGCCCTCAGCACTGGGTTTGTCTTAAGCAGTGAGCTGATGGTGGCAGGATTAGACAGAGAGCAGCGTGGGGTGAAAGCAACTGTCCCCGAAGGCTTCGCTCACGCTCCACTGTGCCTGTGTCCTCGATGAGGTGCAAAGCTCTGCAGCCTCCTCCTGTTAGGCTGCTTCACAGGCATGTCTTCAAGACCAGGCAAAGGATCAGCAGCTGTGGGGACGGCTGGGGGTGCATCCAGTTACTAACCACTGACAGATTGGCCACCACTGCCAGCAAAGCAAAATCCCTTTGCCTGGAAAGTGCATAGTGAAAAGCTTCCAAGAAGCAACACAACCCTGGGATTTATAGAGGCTTTTAGGGTAACAAAAGGAGGTGTAGAGGGACACTGCTAGTCCCTGCTGCCCACCTGCAAAGACTTGTTGCTATCCCTAAGCAGCAGATGCAATCCACTTTGGTGCCAGCACATGGTCACCAGCAGCTTAATCCAACAGCAGACCCGTAATCCTTCCCTTAGTGCCACAAGTCCCAGAAGCAGAAAGCTGCCCGGATTTGCTGTTTGACGGGGCTTACTCAGCCTCAGTTGCAAGCTCAATTTCCACTGGTAGTGAGCCTCACTCCTTGGGAATGGCCATTCCCATGGGAGCAGACAGCATCCACACTGGAAACCCAATGGAGGCTGCTTTGGCTCCCAGCAGCCCCAGCCTTCATGATACTTCCCTAATGCAGGGATGCTGCTGGGGACTGTGTGGGCTGCGTGTGACAGCTCAGAGTGGGACCCTGGGGCTTGTCAAGGCAGCACCAGTGGGTGCCTGTGGGTGAAGCCGGTGCCTGACACCAGCAGCTTCACCACTGGCAATTGTTTGAAAACTGGTCTAAGAGCTTTGTGGAGATAAACTGTAATATCCAGCTATAAACCACAGGCCCCTGGCACAGCACCTGGAAGCCACCGAAGAGGTTGTACTGTCCCAGCCAGCCCTGGAGAACATCCCCTGCCCTTCTCTTACAGCCCAATGTGGAAGGAGACGTTTCTCCCTGGAATTAATTCCTATTTTTAAAAATGCCAGCAAAGAGGCTTTTGCTGAAAAACAACTGTGGCAGGATTTTAGCTGCACGCCCATTGGCACTCCCTGGCCCTGGGGCTAGCGATGAGCTGCAGCTGGGGGTTGCCTCCCCCCCCACCCCCGACCCACACATAAATGGGGCCAGCTTGGCTACTCCAGCCTCTCTGGAGGTGCTGCTGGGAGATCTGGGAGCAGAAGTCATACCAGAAATTCAATTTGAGTGAGTGGGCACCATGCTTGGGGAGTGAGCCTCATCTCTACCCTTTCAGGAGCTGCTTTGACTTTGCTTGTAGGGTGTGAGAGCTGAGCAAATGTTTTGTCTTTTATCCCTCCCCCTCTCTCTGCTGCTCATTTCTCTCTCATTAGGGATCATCCTCTTGTGATTTGTGTGGATATGTTGGTTTTTTTTTTCTAAGGGGTGGGTGCCAGGCAACAGGAATCATGTGTTCAACGTATGGTGGCAATTAGCCCAGCTCTGAACCCTGATGGAGTGCCTGCATCTGCAATTAATGCTCTGCTCTATCTGCATGAGGTTTCTGTCTTCCTTCCTTCTGGGGCTGGAAAAGGCACAACTTGGGATCTCTCAAAAAATATCAGGAAAGTGTTAAAGACATCGTGTGAGGCTGACTGCCCCTTGCTGTGAGGCTGCTCTTAGGACTGATTCCTGGTTGGTACAGCTTGGCCTCTGCACCTGGATTTGCCTGGTACAGTGCAGTGCCTGTAGGGGCTGATTCTGGCTCCGCCGGTGCCTCTGCTCATGCACTTCATGGCATGTTTCATGCTCCTGGCTCCTTATTAGGAAAGGAAAGTGCCTGGTTCAATGTTTTATAGTATTAATTTTATTTACTCATGCCTTTCGTGCCCTGCAAAATACCTTGAGATGCTTTTTGTGGAATGGGAAAAGAGAAGCAACATTGGGATTCCAGGGGGACAGCGTCAGGGCAGGGAGAGGGAAGGTGCCCGTGGGACCTGCTGTGCTTCAGGGAAACCTGGGGTTTGGGAGAAACACGCCGTGCTGGCATCTCATGGTGCTTTTATAGGGGTTCCCTTGGCAGAGCTGCCTGTCCCCTCCCCAGCCATCAGCTGCTCTACTAAACCTCCTGGGCTTGCTCTGCTTTGTTCCCTCACATATAAATTCATCTACCTTAAAATCCCTGCTTTTCTCTGAGATAATTTGGTTTTTGAGGAGGAGTTTCTCTCACTGTCACTTGGCTGCAGATTATTTCTAATGAAGAGCTTTCTTCTGTGGAGGGGTGGGAACAGGGTGAGAAATTGAGGGGGAGGGGGCAGCATTTCTGAAGCCAAATACATTAGACCATTTAATTCTGTTGACTCAGGGCTGCCTGGCTTTGAATGGGAATTAATCCACAGCGAATCAAAATTAAAAAGCGCAACACAAAATGCTTAGCAAGGCACCAGCAGGGTTTAAAGCAAACCATTAGCTTGCTCCAACATACCCAGTAAATTTTCATTTGTCAATAACTCTTAGAGCCTACACTTTATTTACAGCCTGTTCAATATTACCAAAACCCCTCAGAGCAACTCATTTGTATTTATCTGCCACAGCCAGTTTCCTTTTCAGGGACTCTTCCTAATCCCTTTCTTTGTACCTGCTTGTCTCTCGTTGCAGAACCAGACGCAGCAGGGATGTGCCACCCTCCTGGGCAAAGGTAACACAGGGTCACCCCCTTCCATCCCACTTCTCTCCTGCACTGGGGACCACCCTGAGCCACCTCCAGTGACCCACGCCCATTGGCTGCAGCCACCAGCTAACGCAGAGGTATGATGGGAGTCCCCAAATTGTGGCCTCCAAGTGACACATCGGTCACTAGCAACGGGGCACGGGCATGAGCAGCTGCCCTTGTGGACCTGCAGCCTGGCTCTGCTGGAGCAGCTGTGACTGATGGGCCAGGCCCCTCCATCTGTTCCCAAATCGGCTCCCACAGGATGAGCCCTGGCGAGGAGACCATGTAACAGGATTTCCCCCAAAAGCAGCTTGAATGCTGCCAGGCAGATAACAAAGCATGGCTGGCCCTGAGGATGTCTCCAAGGAAAGGAGTTTATTCTCAGGCACAGACACAAATGGGCGGTTTAATCCCTTGTCATGGCTCATGTCCAGTTGAGGTTGTTTAGTCCAACTTGGACCTGATTGTTTAGTCCAACTTTAGTGGCCTTGGAGATGTGGCTCCCTGCAGTGGAGACCAGTCTCAGGTGGAGTTCGGCCCTCCATGGGGAGAACAGGATGGGGGTGAACCTTCCCAGCTTCCTGCCTCCTCCGCTCTGCATCGGCACCCCTCAAAGGCAGGGGTATCAGCAATTGCAGTGGAAATATAAGCGACTGCAGCGTCAAGCAGGCTGCCTGGGGAGGCCAGGGGCAGATGTGGGACAGAGGGCAACAGCCTGTCTTGAGAAAAGGGCCACTCTCTTTTCTCCCAGCATTGGTTAAGGTTTGTAGGAGATCCAGGATGCTCTGCATGGCTGGGCAGCACCCCAGGGAAACCCCACCTTTCCACCCCAAAGAGCAAAGTCCCTGTCACTTGCCTGCTGCTGTCTGCATGTAGCCAGCCAGGGTGCAGACTCGCCTCTCACAGGCTCCGCTGGGCAGCAGGACGGCGACGATGGCCAGCAGCGAGCTGAGGGCCAGCAGGGCGCAGCCTCCGGCACACAGCACGGCGCTCGTCTGGAAGGACACACAGGGCTGTCAGCAAGGTGATTCCTGCAACGCCTCCACGCAAGCTCCGGGCTCTGTTGTGAGTGGTTTCTCCCACCTTTTCCCTTCTACCTTCTGCTCCTTAAATTCCCTGCTAAGCCTTGAGCCCACGGTTCACCCATCACCGGGTCCCAGGGGTTATTAGTATTCGGGCTGTGGTGATAATGGTGAATGTATTACATGCATGAAGGGACACATCACCGATACGAGTGCCATTAGATCCTTGTGATGCGTGTCAGTGCCTCCACTGAGAGCTGAAATGTATCTCGTGGCAGTGCCCGCCCCTGCAAGCCTGGCAATTAGAAGGTATTTTGCCAATGATGTTCCACAGCAGGGAACCCTCTGCTGCAGAGGTTTCACTGCAGCCTCTGCCCACACAGCAGGTTGCTCCCAGCCCAGGTCACCTCCAGCAGGCTTTTCCTGCAGTGGCCACAGCTATGATTTAGCCTCTTTTGCAACAAAACTGGGTCACTCACACCCAGCTCATGCTGTGGGGTGATGTTTTGAGGTGCTGGAGGCCATAGGAGTGTCTGATGGGCAGTGAAAGGGGAGGCCAGCACTGCAGCCTGTCCCCTGCCATCACCTGGGCTGGGGTGGAGGTAGTTTTAGTTTTGCTATTCAATATTCTGGCAGTAAGATGCAAACTTCACCAGCATCTAAAACTGGGAAAAGCAGTAATATGTGGCAAAAACCATTTGTCTTTGGGTATGCTGCACTGCTGCTGTTTCTGTTCCTGTTGCAGGGGACATTTCCAGCTCTGCCAATGGGATGACATCGGCAGTGAGATGGTCACAGTACCAGTGAGGACATGTGCCATCCCAGACAGGGGCACAGCCTGGACAGTGGCAGTGAGGGGACCCATCATAGGTGCCTCCTCCTCCAGCACCCAGTTCATGGCAGCCTTCAAACAGCGCGAGGGCACCCCAGCCCCAGCACTGGGGCAGCCACATCAAGTCCTGCCAATTCAGGGTGAATTCCACAGAAGCTTCTGTTTTTGGTGAGTCACCCTGCAGTAATGTCAGCGTCTTGGCTCCCTACGGCAGTGCAGCTGTGAGACAGGTCTCAGACCCATCTTCCTAACGTGCCTCATTTTCATAACCTGTGCAGGAGCCTCCCTGAGGAGCTCAGATCCCACCTCCACCCACCCCTCTCCAGCCCTCTCGCCCTTCTGAGATGTTCTGGTTAAAAAGACACTATTTTCCTTCTTTACATTTCCCCCTATATTTGAGCTTTTGGGGACCCATTGTTGCAATAGGAACAAACCAACCCAACACATGCTTCCATTTGGCCCCCTTCATCACAGAGGTTATAAATCAGAAGTAAATAATCTGCTAAATGCAAGTTATGCTGCAGAACCCACAGACAGCCTGAGTGGGGCAAGAGCAATTGGGTTTACCCTGTGATGACTACAGGGGAGTCCAAGCAGCTAAAAAAGCCCTTCCAGCACTAGTGGTGCTGCCCCACAGGTCTGGCACTGCCCTATGTCTACCTGCCTTATTTGCTGCCAAGCTGGTTGTTAGCAGCTGGACGGGCTGGTGCGGTGGTGGCAGAGCTGCTGCCTGCAGGGTCCTGCCTGGGAGCTGCTGCCACTCCAAAAAGGGACACGCTGGTGCTGGGGAGGAATGGGCCAGGGGAGCACTGGCACCGCCCTGACACCCTGGTGTGAGCGCTTTCCCCAGTGCTGTGCAGTGATTAGAAACCAGCATCTTATTTATAGCCTATTTGTACACTGCACAAGCAACACAAAAGCTGTCCCAGCAAGAAATTAATTCCTGACATGCAATGGAAAAGGCACAGCAGCAGTGCAAACAGCTCCTGAGAGGAACGGAGGGGCTGTTTCAGCAGGGACAGTGGCAGCAGGGCTGTCTGCTCCTCTGCAGTGCCTTCCAAGCCACCGAGGCCCAAAGAGACAAGTGCTGCTTCAGGACAAGAGAGAAGAGATTGGGACATCCCTGGCAGGGACCAGCCCCTTGCCCCATCCTTATTCCAGGAGGGACCTGGGGGTGGGTGACCCTGTCACACAGACACCCTCCTGGCACAGGGCTCTGTGGGAGAGCAGCCACAGGCCTTGCTCCCCACTGCTCCCAGGGCAGCAGCATGGCAGGGAAATATGGACTCATTAAAAAAAAAGGATTACTCTGCCCAGCATCTGAATTTCACCTTCCACCCGGCAACATGCAAACCCATTCTCCTCTGTGTGGAACATTAATTATTTAAAGCGATGAATTTTTCAGCAGAAAGGGGTCTTGTGAAGCAGGCTTGTTCCTCTCTCATGTGAAGCACATGATTTTTAATGCTTTAGGTTCTTCTTAATTATGGAAGCACAAATACCCTAAAAACTCACAGCTCCTGTTGGAAAGAACCTATGAGCTGCTCAGACTGCTAATCCCCACAGGACAGTGCAGAGACGTTTTTCAGGACATAGCACCAAGAAAAAAGGCACAAAGTGGATGTGTGCAGGTGAGTGTTACACTGAAAGAAGAGCTGGGTCTGGTTCAGGTTCTGCCATCAGGGTTCATATGGGCAGCAGCAAGACTGTGGGGTCCCGGGGCCAGCAGCACCTTGGTGTGCATGGTGGGGGCCAAAAAGTTACCAAATCCAATCAGGCCTTAAAGGAAACTAAGGCCTCATTTGGAATAAATGTGTTAAAATTCACATGAGGAAGAGGTGTAGGTAAATGGTGAGGTTTGCTTTCTGCCACACGGGTGATGGATGCTGAGCCACCACCAGGCAGCTCTGGGGGCAGGAGGGCTAATGCAGCTGAGTGGTTTTGTCACGGGCACAAGGGATGGCAGTGGTGTAACTGCTCCAAAATGGGTGGCAACAGGGAGGGGCACAGATTGGAAGAGCCCCTGCTGCAAGCTGGTGGTCTTAGTCTGGCTCCTACGTGATGCTGGTACATCGTGCCCAGAGCTGTTTGAGCACAAGGTGAGAACTTTCCCTACCAGGTTGGCACCACCTGCCAAAACACTGGATATGCTCTTCTAAACCAGAAATTTTGCTTTTGTTGTAACCTTTCCAGGACCTTGGCTGGAAATTATCCTGCACCTGCAGATCAAACAGCTGCTTCTGAAGAAAAATAACACGGCTTAAGTTTGAAGAAGTCCATGGAGCAAAGGTACCAAAGAGTAGCAGCTAATACCCCTCTCCTTCCAACTGTGCAGCACTTCCCTCTCTCCTCCCTGACTGTGCCTGTTGCATTTTGAGAGGAGGAGAGGATGCAGGAAACAGGATGCAAAGGCTGAAACCCAAATATAGTTTGTTGTGTGTGGGGGGACACAAACGGGATGCATCGAGGCCTTCTGTGAGAGTCCAGCTCAGGCAGGGGCAGGAAGAAGCCCATTCATCACAGCAGAGAGCACAGCATTCAGTGCCAAACTGGCCAGGGAGCAGCAGAACCTCGCTGCCCCATGGGCCGCCTCTCCCCAGGCACCGCAGAGCCGTGGCCACACCAGGGCAGACCCCCCGGGGGGCTGGCAGCCCGGGGCTGTGAGCTGTCCTGCCTCCACCGCGCTGGGAAAAGACATAAAACCCTGTCAGATATTCTGCTCCCACTCCCAGGGAGATTAATTGTTTATCCCCAAACAAATTAATAGTCCCCTGGTGGGACTGTAAATATGCCTTTATGTAGTGTAATAAATTCCGATTAACAAAAATTCCCTACTCTTTATTTTAATATTTTACAGGTCTGACACACACCATGGCTATGCCATTTGCTAAGCAATAAATCTGTTTACAATGCTGTTTCATTCACCAAAAAATTCCAAATTAAAATGTCAAGCAATGACCATCTTGGGAAGAATCACTTCATATCCCTAATTAAAATCTTGTAAAAGTTAACCCATCTTTTGAAGCCAGCATCCATGATCTTTACAGTTTGAAGCCAAAAGGGCAAAGGAAAAAAACCAACTGTCCAGTCCAATGAGTTAGTGCTGAGAAATGGTACCTGGTGTTTGGCTTGGTGGACAGAAGCCAAGTTGGCAAAGCTCCTGCCATCATGTCCTGTGTGCTGTGTCACACCATGAGGCACATTAGTTTATTAATGCATTTTATTAATTGGAACTTGACTGCCCCCGACAGCTGCCAACCTGGATGGGCCCCGTGGTACCCAGAGCAGGCTGAAGGCGAGGTACAGTCTGCTTGGATATTTCAGGCCTGCTCAAATGCTTAAGCATCTTTGCAAATGGGGACAGAAAATAAATACCCTAAATAATTAGGAAATAAAGCCACAGGTTAAGTGAGAAAAAGTGTGAAGGTCATGGTGTGTCTGGCTTTCTGGGGGTGTCTGTTGAGGCAGAAAAGGTCTGAGAAACCCCAAATAAGCTGTGGAAAAAAAATGGTTGTAAAATCAACTGTAAGGGGGGCAAAATTAATCAAAACATTTTCTTTTTTTACTCTTCCCATTAGAGCTCTGCATGATTAAATATTCATTTAGGAAATATGTTTTGTAGTAAACTGGATGATGCTGTATCAGGAGAGGCAGAAAACAAATGGACATCGGGGTTTTAAACCTTGTTAAAAAATAAATCTGTGTTGGATGGATAGAGATGCTGAGTGGGGACCTGGGCTTTGGGATTTGAAGCAGTGGTGGTGAGGACTTGGGAGGCCACGGGAAGTCCCGATGCCAGGAAGCGGATGCAGATGTTGGCAGCTGGGTCTGGCTCGGTTGTGTGGCTCGAGATGCCCCTGGCCAGGCTCCCGGCAGAGGCAGAGCAGTCACCAGTATGGGCTGGAGGGCAAAGAAAGGGGACTGGAAAGGATCTGTACAAATACTCAGACTTGTGTCTATCTGCAGGACGGCAGCAGCGCCAGAGTGGCAAGGCCACCCTTCCACCCCAGCACCTGCCAGGATCTCAGCGTGTCCCTGCACCCCACAAGTGGCTGCCACCGGCACCATGAGGTCCTTTCCTCCCAAAGGTTTCTGTGAGTTTTTGAAGGGGCCCTAAACCTCCCGCTTTCATCCACACCATGCTGGGCAAGACTGCCCTGCACCCAAAACAGCAGTGCCCTCTGCTTGGGCAGAGGTGCAAGAACCTTGGTAAAAACCAGGAATACCCACCTGGGTGCAACAGAGAGGTGCCTGCCTCTGCAGGCGACGCTGCGTGCACAGGGGTGGGTGGATGGGGACTCGCAGCTTGTTCCTGTCTCCCCCACACAAGTCACAGGAACAAACATCCGCCATCTGGGCGGCATTAAAGCGACGGCCAGGAAGAGGATCCCGCACGTCCTCGTCTTCTCCTCCCCTGCAATTACCTTCCTTTTGGCTCCATCTGAGAGCTTTCTCCTTCCTATTTGATCTTCCCTCTCCATCCTGTTCCCATGCAGATGCTATCCCCTGCCCAGCAGTGCCGGGTGTCAGCTGATAGGAACGATAGGAGCGGGTCCAACCTCCCCAGACCAGCAGTAACACAGCGCCCCAGGTGTGATGCTGCCATGGAGATGGCTGATGTCTCAGAGCCCCCTGAGCCAGGGTGGTTTGGGCTGGGGCACAAGGATGCTGAGGATGCAATAAGGCTGCAGTCCCCACCTCTTCCCCTTCAAATGAAGGATTTGGTTGCTGGGGACCTGCCTGTGCCACAGCACCCACAGCAGGGTACTTCTCCACAGCTTTAGCTGCTCACACACAAAATACAGCAAGAAGAAAATGCCAGCAGCTCAGCCTGTCCTGGCCTTCCAGGTAACTTTCCAGCTAATCAGAGTATTCCAAAAAACACCAGAGGGGTTAATACCCAAACTGATTCAAGAAAGGGGAGGGGGGGAAGGCATTTTTTTAATTAGAGAGAAAATAAGAGACAGATAATATGTCTGATGAATTACGGCTGTCTTTCTTCCAGTGCCATTGCATCTGGGGATTCTGGAAAGCGTTTCCTAATGGCAATGCTTTATCTAAGAGGATGATGGATAGTGGTGAAAGAGGGAAAAAAAAAAGAAAAAGTAAGGCATTAGCACATCAATGGTGTGCCTGTGACCTCCATCAAGGGATGCGAACCAACTTAATGAAATTTTAATTAGGTAGCAAGCAGTGCTCTGTCACTGGGTACCAGATCAGACCTTCTTACCCGCGCTCTGGTATTATCCTGCCTTGGGATTAGCCCTTGCCTGGCACTGGCAGCAAAGCTGGGCTCATCATCCTGGGCCAGGGAATGTTCCACAGGTCACAAAGCTCTCCCATCTGTCTTTTCCTTACAGAGCCAGCAGAGAGGAGCCTGAAGGGAGTGGTGCTTGCAGCCTCAAGAGGATGAAGGAACGTCCCACCACCAAAATGTCCCTGACGTGTCCTTGCCACCCTGTCCCAGACTCTGCTCTGGGCCCTACAAAGGGGAAATGCAACGTTCCGCCCAAAACGTTTCTGATGAGCCCAGGCGATGCCCTCTCCAAGGCACAGGATTCAGGACTCACTGTTTCTTGAGCAGGTTTGTGGGTAGGTGACCCAGCGTGAACTGGTCATCACTGTCATGAGCAGCCAAAGCTCAGCTAAGCCCTGGCTGCTGCCCAGCCCCTGGCCCTCAGTCCAAGCAGCAACACCACAGCTAATACCCACCTCTCCATGCCTTTGTTTAAGCAAAGCAGCTCCCATCTCCCATTGAGAGCAGAGTTGATAGGATTAATCTCGAGAGCCGTCTGTCTGTATTTTCAATCAATTTGACCTTCCATGGCCCACTCATAAGCTGGTCCTGTCTCAGCACCCATTTCAGCCCAGCTTAGTGGTGAGCAGTTCACTGGTCAGTGAGTACTGGTTATGGTTTGTTACTCGGGCATTGAAGCATGGGGCCAGAGCCCAGGAACTACAGGTTTCCCCAACACTGACTATTTACCATTCTGTTAATGTAGAACAAAATCTCTGGGTGGCTAATGAAAGGAGATAAAGTCTGCTGCAAGGTAATATACATAAAGAGGATGACAATGATTTCAAGAATTGCTGAGCACTTGCACCTTTTGCCAAGGTTGTGTAAGTGCAATTAAAAATCAAAGTGACTGGTAGACGGAGTGTGCCTGGAAAGATTTGCTCTCTTGGGAAGTTCTTAGGATGAGGAGCTAAAAGCTGATTTCCTGATAATCCAAAATTAACACAGACTTGATACTTAGCCCCCAGAGGCAGAGCAGATTCTGCCCAGTCTCACGTGGCTCACCACCGGGGTCACACTGCAAGCTGGGGACTCCCAAAACGCTCAGCTCTCCCTTGTGCCAGAGCCTGTGCTAGAAGAGGAGCAATGGATTTTCCAAATATCTTCCCATCTCCGCAAGCACCACGTGTGCTTTTTCACTGGGAATGGGGCTGCTGCTTAGCTCCATAAATTTTATCCCAACAGGCAAACATCAGATTTCATTGGGAGCCCAGTGCTGACCTGACACGGTGAGAAAGCTGCAGTGGAGGTTTACAGAACCCTTCAGCGTTTTCTGCTAAAGGGGTAAGCAGGTTTACTGTGCATTTTCACCAGGCTGAATCTTTTCAAGTTCTGCTATGGGCAAAACCCCAGGAAAGACCCACTTGGGAAAACTCCTGGGGCTGTGCAAAGCCTTCACCCTGTCCTGAGCGGGTTATTTTGTGCTCTGCTCAAGCAGGGCATCACTGGCTTCACAGGCAAGTGGTCCATGTGGGTTTTAACCTGAATATCATGGGCTGATCAGCTTCTTTGTTATTTTAGATTACATGCTTGGCAAAGCCTGAAAATAATTGGAGACTAGCTGGAAAAATAAAAATAGAAATTTGAAATGAAGCAGCACAGGCTTCTGAAGTGCAGCTCTGAGACAGGAACCCATGAGCCAAATGCTTCCACTGAAAGAGAAAATAAATTAGCTCAGGATAAAGCACTATTTTGCACGCTCACAGGGATTGGGCACCAAAAAAAAAAAAAAGTGAGATGTGACTAAGCACCTTAGTGCTCAAAAGCTCGCCTGTTTTTCCCAGGTCTACCAGTTGGTTTCCCAAGAACAGTCCTGCTCTCCCCAGGGAGCCTGCACCTCTCAGGATGCCCCTCTCCAGCCCTCACAGCTCCAGGTCCTCCCACAACAGATCCTCCTTTCCATTAACTGTCTGTGTGAGGGCCCTGCTAGTCGGTTGGTTGGCTGTGACCCCTGGGCAATATCCCCATCACCATCCTCTCTCTTCATCTGGCTCCAGTGAGACTCTCTCCAGTTTCCCTCAGCTCCTGCAAGTTTTCAACCTACACTAGACAACCTGGCCCAAACATCTCCAGGCATCAGTGATATTTTATTGTATTCCATCCCATCAAATCACCACCGTGATGCTAAGCAAAGCCTCAGCGGCCTGAGCACCGACAGGGTTAAATTAAAGGTACCCATGATATTAGAGAGCTGCAAAGTAATTATGAAGGGAAGCAGAAAAAAGCCAGCAACTCTAAGCAGACATGAAGGCCCTCTTAAGAGAAGAAAGGCATGTTAATTAACCTCTAGACATGATTCAAAGCATCATTTGTAGCATGATTAACATAATCCCCCAAGTGCAAACACACAACTGGCATTAAGGATCATTTGCAGGGCTGAACGCTCCCCCACCCCTTTGCCAAATCGGCACATTTGAACGGGGAGCATTTGAAACGCAGTTAAGCGTGCACATTTCAGGGAACAAAAAGAACACTGTTCCCCAGGGATGGACATCCCGGCTTCAGGCTGCTCCTGCCCCATGTGTGCTGCAGGTGGGAATCCTCCCTGGCTGTGCCATCAGCACCTTACCCAGATGTGCTCTCAGCATCTTCCCCAGCTGTGCCACCAACTTCATGCCAGAAGAGCTCCTGATCCCGATGTTGGCTTTTGCTTCCTTTGCCCCCGCAGGCCCCCCACTCACCAGCCCCAGACACTTTGGCAAAAAGCTGGTGGCTCTTTTCAAAAGCCCCTAGGCTCCTCTCCCGCTTAGCCTCCCAGTTTTCATTTAAAAAATGAGCTGCCCACAAGATTATTGCAGGGTTGGAAATGAAAGTCACAAGGTTTGACAGCAATGAAAAGAGCTGCGATTTCCCCCTCTCCAAAAAGGAGAATCTGCTGGTTGGATTTTTGGTTGGGGCTCACAGTGCCCGGCTCCCCCCATCCCGAGCGCCGAGATGTGCGTGTTTGGAGGGCTGCTCAGGCACTGAGCCGAAGCTGTTGCTTGCCTTGGCAAAGCTGTGGGGGCTATTTTGTTATATTCCACCCCATAAATAACCATCACAACAGGTATCCTCATCTTCATTGTGGCAGAAAGATGGTATGGGAGCACTTTCCTCTGAAAGAGACTGCACTGATGGTTGCTCTGAACTATTTGGGTGGTATTAATAAAGGTAACAAGGGTGTGTCACCAAAATCCCCTGGGAACTCCACTCGGTACCACGATGTTACTCATCCCTACCACAGCCCAAGCTCAGGAGTCCACAGACTTTGTGGTACATTATATTCTGGATCTTGAGTGTTTTCATGGGCTATTAGATGGCTGAGGTTGTGTGTAGCTGAAGCTCGTTCAAATGAGTCACTGCTGAGCTTCACTCTTATCTTTAAAGTTTGTTATTACTTGGAAGTGTTTATCTGAATTACATTTGCAAAAGCATCTGAGCGAAGGCCAGCGTGAGGAAACAACAGCATTTTTGCACATTGTTATATAAATAGGAAGGATTTTATGCAGCCGATTCTTTTCTTTGCAATTCACAGTATTTGTTTTTAATGACAATTTTAAGGACCGTGACAGGATCTCAGCAATAGCACACAGACCTGGCGTCCTAGGAGGGACAACAGCACAACCTCCCCGCAGGCTGAGAAATTCAACTACTGACGCCCATTGTGCTGGGTACAGCCACAGCCTCTTGGGGATTTCGGCTTCGTATTGGGATTTCTGCAACGTAGTGACCTGGAGCAAGTCAAAGCTCGTGTGTTTTGGGCGGCGGTAGTGAAATTGCACTCGCAACCTCAGGGTAAGAAGCTAAGAATGAAAGGAAAAGAAAGGGGAGGAGGAAGAAAGGGCAGGGGCAAGCAGGTGGTGGGATGCTGGGGCCGGGCTTTGTGTGGTCGCCACGCGCACCCAGTGGGAACAGGCAGCTCTCTGTCACCCCAAGATACTGCAGCAACCCCAGGCCCCGCAGGGCAAGTGAGGAGGCCTTGGCCTCCCTCCTCCCAAACCCTGGCAAGGGTCATCACCCTGGGCTGGCCGGGCAGGGGGTGGCCACCGTCCCCCACATCCAGGCTCAGTTTCTGTATCCTCATGTCCCAGGGGCAGCATTTCAGGCACCTTCCTGCTCCTCTCCCTCTCAGCAAACTCAGCCAGCAAGCGATGCTCAACGCCCTGCCACAGAGCACCAAACCCCTCCCGTTTCTCCCCCAGCTCCCTCCCACG
>VWZY01008421.1:673432-699442 GCA_013399075.1 Chloroceryle aenea
AGCTCTCGCACCGGGCTTTGCACCCTCTGTGTGTAGTTAGCACCCCTGAGACAGGAGACTCGGGCCGTTCGGTGTAAAATGTTCCACATCTAATGCAGTTCTTGAGCCGCTTTAACTGTACAGAATTAGTTCTTCACCGTACTGATGTGCACGGGTTTGTGACTAGCCCTAGGCTGTGGAGGTTACAGCAGTAGCTAAAAACCCTCACTGACAAAGGCCCTCATCCCACCGAGTTCCTCTAAAAGCCAGAGAAGTCATTGACAATTTGTTCTGTAATAATTTTGTTGATGTTATGGAGCACAAGCTAAGGTTTGAAATTTAGGACTCATTAAATATTTATAATATTCCTGCAGCACAAATGGAAGTCATTTAAGTGTTTTTTGAGAGTGAGATGTTTTGAAGGCACTTGTGCTGCAGCCTGTTGTGAAATGTGGTGTAGTGCTCTTTCAACCTGCGCGGCGTGAGCTTTGAGTGGTTTTTGTTGGAAGCTGGACCTTTTAGGAAGGGTCTCTTGGGACTGTAACCTCCTAATGCCATAGTTCAAGCAGCACGACCATTGCTCTCCCAGCAGTGGCTGCTCCAACGCTCTCCTGAAGCACTTCTGGTTACTAAAGCCCAGATCTTACATCTTGGGAGGCAAGGCTGTAAGTTCTAAGAGTGAGCGTATTGCCCGAGATGATGCTTTTGCTCTCGGGGGGTGTGTCCTGTTGTAAGTTTGCTCAGCCAGAGTAGCAGCACGAAGATGGCATTCTCCGGTGTTTAAGTGCCGGAACAATGTCAGCTTTGGCATGGAGAAAGGAAAGGATCATCGAACTGAGTATCTGTTTGGGTGCTTCGATTGAAGGATCTTTGGTCAGAGTAGCACAGTCAGGGCTGAATGCCCAGGAGAAGTGCTTGTTAAGGACAGGAAAGAAACAAATCTTCGTCTGCATTGTACATCAGAGTAGTATTGTTTTGTGTATTGCATCTTAGATATTGACTTCTAGAGAAGAATCTTAACCTGCAGAAGAAAACCAGCAAATCAAAGCTTACAATAAAGCTCTGTAGACCAGACACACACCCCCCAAAACCATGGAAAAGCATCAGCGTTCTTGAGCTGTTGGGTAAAAATTAAACCAACATTAAACTAAATCATAGCAAGGCTCCTAAAACTACAAACAAGCAGAAAAATTAAAACCAAGACTGAACTGTTTTTTTAGCATGGGCCTTAAAATAAATGCCTAGAAGACGGAGGCTGGAGAAATTAAACTCTTAAAGAGTTGAACCAGGGCTGGGTGCTTGAGGGCAGATGATGAAATTTATCATTGAAACAGCCAGGCTGTGTGCTCACGCTCTAGGGACATCTTGGAAATAGCGTAGACAGCCCTGCTGTCTGATTTCTGGACCCTTACGTTGTTATTTGTACACCTGCACATGGAAACACCTCGAATTTGTTCATTCTTCTGTGTTTCAAGAGCTGAATTCAAACCTCCAGAGTCCGGTGGCTGGCTGGCGTGGGTTTGATGCATTACCCCTTTGCGAGTGGGGTTTGTTACTGGGAATTCTCAGAACCTCTTGGTCCTTGGCTGTGATGTACCAGTTACCTCTCTGCCCTCACACAGGCACCAAGCGACATCTGATTGCTTTTGAGGAAAGTGAGAGTAAATTCTGTAGTGAAACTTCAGCTTCTACAATTTGGTTTTGTCACATATGGGAGTTTTCTTTTGTCCTCTGCTCTTACCTCTTAATTTTGTTCTGCTTGGAGATGATGGTGACAAAAGCAGCCTGAGCATAAAGAGGTCGGGAACATGAACCAGGAGTTTGTGTTACCAGCTGTAAGTTGGTAATGAGCCAGAGGAACCAGCCTGTTGGTCGGAAGGAAGGGCTGTATTTGAACTGAAAACAGGCTCGTGGAGGACAATTCTGCCTCGCCTTGGGAGTAGTGATCGTTAGGAGTCGGCTTAATGAGACAGCTGTTGGAATATTTGGAAGGATAAAGGCTCGTGCTAGTGTACAGAGGTTGCTTCGTCCCCGTTGTCCCTCGGTGTCACTTCAGGCGTGCGGATTCTTTCCTGTGGTTTTCCTCCTGCTGTCAGCACGCCCCCGGTTATGTAAAAGCCGCCGGTTATTCTCCCTGTTTACAGCCGCATCTGCCTGCGAGAGCTCAGGTTTGAAAGAATCCAGCTCTTTTAGCAGAGGCTTAAACCCCTCTGTCAGGGAGGGAACGTGCTCGCCGAGGTTTTAAACGCTGAGTTGCCAATTCGCAGCCTGCAGCGCTGGTGCCTCTCGCAGCGAGGGCTGGCAGCACGGCAGCGCTGCAGCCGCCACCGTCCGGGACAATTACGTAACCAGAGACTCAAGTTTCCCTTTAAAATATTTAAAATACTTAGGGCAGGGTAGGAAAGGTGGTTGGGTTTTGAGATTGGTTTTTTGTTTGTAATCTGATTGTGTTTTGTGATGTAAACACACGATCGTGGCAGGGGATGGTTTGTGGTCAGGGTTGGAAGGGCTCCAGGGTCGGTGTTCAGAGATGACCTATTTGGAGGAATAATGCCAGCCTGGAGCGGCCAGGGAAGGTTTCTCTAGTGGATCATGTTCTTCAATATCCCCACTTAATTTGTTCCTCATGCCATCCTGTTTATATACTCCCTCGGTTCCTTTATTTTTGCTTCAAGCTGATCTCCTCATTCGCTTCCTCTAGGAACTTCCTTTACAAAGTCATGTAAAGAAGAAAGGCTTTTCCACCACAACTCACTTTTTAACTATTCTCTTCCCATCAGTTTCTCACCACAGATTCGATGGTAGTTAAGCAGTATTGTTTGGGAGAGAATTAACTCTTCACAGGGTGTTTCCAGAACATTGCTGTGGTATCCATCCTGACAGAGGAGTCCTGGGCTGGCTCTGGCTTCGTGGAGCTGGTTCCATGTGCATCCCTCCGGCTGCATGTGGTGCCCTGCCCTTGTGTAGGTGCCGGGTTTGGATGTGTCATTTCTGGTTCAGAGAGCACCTGCTGTCTCCCTGCACTCAGAACCCATCTCTCCCATTCTTTCCAGTTAATGCTGTTGATTCAAGCCTTGAATGTAGCCCTGCTGTAGTCACCCAGATAGCAAGTGTCCTTCTCAGTGTTAGTTTTAACATACTGCATTTTCTTTAAACTTAATTCATAGATTGTGAGTTTTTCCTTCTGAAAGTAAAGCAGCACAGAAGCTTTGTAAGCCTCTGTCAGTTACTCAGTGTGCAGATTCGAGTAAGAGCTCAGTTTTAAGAGGATGATATTTCACCTCTGCCACTTGCTGAAGCTGGGGATTTTGTGTGCGCTCTCTGGTAAATGCCATTGGTCACCCAAAATAGCATTAACATTTCCCTTTGTATTTTACAGTGAAAGGCAAAGAACAAGAAAAGACCACAGATGTGAAAGCAATTAAAAGTAAGATCAATACTTTTGTCTATAAATTCAGATATCTAACATCACCTGCCATCTTTATTTTAACCAGTGGGATGATTTCCTTAGGACCGAGCGCAGATGTGACCTGTGCATTCAAACTAAAACAACCCCAAAACTTAACTCTGTTTCTGAGTATTTATAGTAACTAATCTTTCCTGGGCATCTTGCTGAATCTGGAAGTACAGAAGGTTGTTCAGTGATGTCAGAGGTGAGCTTGAATTCAGAGCGATCGTGCGTTTCAGTCACCTTGCAGGAGTGGCCGTTCCTTATCGACAACAAATTGGCTTCTGAAGTTCCTTGCTGCTGTGCAGTGGTACTTGGCAGGTTTGAAAATGCAGCTTAACCATGTCAGATTTTCACAAGGGGCTGCCAGTGTCGGGTGGAACTTTGACTGATGTAGCTCTTGAGACTGAAGATCTGAATCTTGGTCAGAGTGAGGAGCTGTTCTGATGCTGCTCCCTGTGATATGGAAATATTGCTATGAAGTCTGTTAGGAGAGGGAGGGGAAAAGTCTTGATGGGAAGGGAGTTTATAAACAGTGGGAAAACAAGGTTATTTATCCTACCAGCTTTTATTGCAGTGCTAAAAAGAGATGAGGTAATCTGTGTGAATCTGATCTGTTACTTTTATACCCTCAGACAAAATCCTGTTTCTGTACTTGCTAATGTGTTATCTGGATAGCGAGAGAGAATTAAAGGCTCGTTTCCTCCTTGGTGGTCTGCCTTCCAAATCAAATCTAGGNTTAATGTGTTATCTTGATAGCAAGAGAGAATTAAAGGCTCTGCCTTCCAAATCAAATCTAGGAAACAGTCAGTTGCATCCATGTAATAGGGGATCCCATGATTTCAGTGCAGCTGCAGTTTCCCATGACTAGCTGGAAGAGTTTCCCAGGAGAAGGCTGCAGTCAATAAAACTACATGTGGAATTTATTGTATTGCATGTCGGGAGCTGCTGCGGACGGAGAGCGTCTTTCCAGGCTGGCCAGCAGGACCCCGTGCTCTCTGTGATGCTAGGTTAGCGATGCAGCGCTATCTGGAGGTTTTGGAAGAGATCCTTAGATGAAGTAGAAGAGTTTTTCCTCAAATATTCATCATGCAGAATTGAATTTGAATCTTAATTACAAAAGCCTGAACCGTTGGGGGGAGTGTGGCTCTGGTTCTATACGAGTCGAGTCCACCAGGTCTTCCCAGTTGCTGCCATCAGCCAACTGCCTGCCATCCACTGGCCTCACAGAAATGTGGGGTTTTTTTCCATTATTGCTGGTATTAAACACCCAAAGGCTTGCTAAGAGGCAGGAAGTGGTGTCTTGGAACCAAGCACTGCAGCTGGAGAACCACTTGGCAATAACTTAAACACTTGAAATCTCCCCTACTGTTACTCCCGAGGTATTTGGTATCATGACCTGCAAGTGCAAAACTGTCAATTTTTGGCATTGTGTGTCATAAAGTTGTGAATAAAAACAAAGTTATTCAGCACAAGTCATCGAAACCAAGTTGCTTGACAGCTCGGTGAGACACCTCGTTAGGAGGTAGTGTGCTGAGATAATGTCATCTGACTTGCTTTATTTTTGAGTCAGAGGTGTAAGATGTCCTTGCATGACATCCTCATCAAATGCAGTTTCCTGAGAGCTCTTGAAACTGCTGTGAGTGTGCTTTGTTTTTTCAGCTTTGTCATCAATTAACAATTAGTTGATGCTTTTTCACTGGTAGAGTTTTGTGTGAGGAAGTTCTTTGTTCTCTTTATAGCTAATTTATTTAATAGCCAGCCCTGTTCTGAAACAGCTAGAGCAGGGTAATCAGAGAGATTTCCTTATTGCTTTCCCTTTTTTCTTTTTTTTTTTTTTTCCCTTCCCTCTTAAGACCAAATAGAAGCAAAGAAAAGATTTTTGGAAAAATATTCTTGTTAAAACTCACAGATAGCTTCATAGTACAGAATCTTGTAGCATGTTTTAGCCTTCATAAGGTAGGGAAATGGATCAGCAAGAGCATTGCAACTCAACTAAACTGTTGGCAAGATACCAAGCTGTTCTGATAGCAGTTATTGAGGAAGCTGGAAGACTAGAATAATACTCCACCTGTAAACTCAGCTAATCACAGATGCCAGGTGTAAGGAAAATACTGGTGGGTGTGTACCACTCATTTGTTGGAAGTGAGTTTGTTCTTGCTATAGTAAACTTCTTTATTTCTGTGGTCCTTATCAGACCTTGGATCACAGATGACACCCGTGGTGTCAATACACACAGGGTACAATAAGAGTTTTGGTAGAAGTGACTCTTGCAAACTCTGGTGTATCTTAGGGTGCTTTGCATTGGCTACTGCTTCGAAGAGGTCTTGGGATCTTTGTCTTGTAATCGTTCCTGTCTTGATTCCAGCTCCAGTACCAGTACATTCCCCTCAAAGAAGCACTAGAAATCATGCCTTGCTGGAGGCTGCAGGACCAAGCCATGTGGCAATCAATGCCATCTCTGCCAACATGGACTCCTTCTCTAGCAGTCGGACAGCTGCCCTCAAGAAGCAGCCGAGTCACATGGAAGCTGCTCATTTTGGAGACTTAGGTAAGGCTACCTCAGCTGGGAAATAGTCAGCATTTCTTTTATTCTTTGTGTATTACTGTACACTCACCATCCTTTGGTTTTCAGGCAAGGAGAAGAGGTAATTGAAAATTTGAACTGGTGTTCCAGTGACATCTGTATTACCATCAAGGGGTTTTGCATGGGGGATTCCATTTGTCTGGGGAAAGAGCTTCCTTCTCTTTGTGTAACACAATTAATATTGGAACTGTCTCTTCGCCAGTTACACTGCAGGACACTTCTGTGTCAAATACCCACGTCTGCAGTGCACTATGGAGACATCCCCCTTATTTCTTTTCTTCAGGCAGATCGTGTCTGAATTACCAGGCTCAAGAGACCAAATCAAGCCTTTCAAAGACCCTTGAACAAGTCCTGCAGGACAATGTAGCCCTTCCGTACTTTATCCAGTTCATGGAACTGCGCAGAATGGAACACTTGGTGAAGTTTTGGTTAGAGGCTGAAAGCTTCCACTCCACAACGTGGTCCCGTATAAGAGCACATAGCCTGAACACAGTTAAGCAGAGTTCGTTGGCAGAGCCTGTGTCACCCTCAAAACAGCAGGAAATTGCATCATCCTCTCCAAGTGGACTGCTCGAGGAGAGACTGGAGGGTTCTAGCACGGTCTGTCTGCTCAGGACCAAGCCAGTGGCTTTGGACAAGGACAGCAGAACTGGTAACAGCCAGAACCACGTGCTCTCGGGCCAGGAAAGTGATAACACCAGTGTTCTCTGCCTAAGAAAATCTGACACAGCCACCCCTTCCGTTCCAGCTGATCAGCAAGAATCTTCCAAGCTTACAGTATCAAATAGAAATAGCCCCTCCTCTGCACTAAAAGACTTGTCAGGAAAACTCATGAAAAGTAAGTGCCCAAAGTGTGCCCTTTCTTTAGAAAGGTGGGGAGATGGGGGACAGTCCAGCTGGCATTGCACAGGGAGCTGTCGCTGTCCGCACGTGCCCTGAGCAAGTAGGGTGTGATGTTGTGAGGAAGATGATGATGATGTGTCCGGGTGATGTGAACTTGATGTATGAACTAACAGCCAGTTTGGGCTGTGTATTGTTTGACTGGTTGCCTAAAAATAAATGTGCTGCTGAAGACTTCAAAATGATGATGTACTCTAAAGTGTAGGTCACTTCTGTTCTTACACGTGTCATTTTAAGAAATTAAGATCAACATTGCAATGTCCTGTTCTTCCTTCCCCCATCCCAACTTAAAGGAGTTGCAGAAAATTTGGATGATGGGGCTGAGAATTGATAATTAACCTTCCATGGAAGGTAAAGACCCTGAATCATGTAAAATTACGTAAGTAATGGTTACAAGAGCCTTGCAGAGGTTTTTGTGTGGAATGTACTGGTTTTGTTCTCGGATTTATTTGATAGAGTTCCTCCCATTGTCCCTGATTTGTTCTCGTTTGGATTCCACCTCTGCAGAGGCTACTGGAAGTAAGAATGTAATTAAAATATTTACCTTTGGTAATAAGTTATGTGCCCAATAACCTTTTCTCTGCTTTGCATCTGTTCAGTCCTCCTGCATTTGTGCAAGTCTACAGACAAAAAGGAAATGCTCCTTTCTTCATACTGGTTGCTTTTGTTTGCCCAACTGTTTCCTTGTGTTGCATCCCTTTCTCTCACTGTTTATCGTGCATCTCCACAATACAATTTCAGCCCCAGTGCAGCTTAAACACAATGATACTTTTGTCACAAAAGCCACCTCTGCTTTCTGACTTCTAGAAAGAATTTGAAAGTACCAGGTCTGTTTTGAGAAATCGGGGAAGTCTGGAGTAGAATTTTTTTCTCTCTCTTCCTGAGCAGTGTCCCAGGATACCCCTTGTTCTGAAGCATCTAATTTTAAGACTTCATTTTTCCTTTTAATTCCTATATAATGCAAGTGGTTTGTATTCTCTATGATGAGAACTAGAAATTGGGAACTTCCCTGCAGTCCTTGCTGGAAAGGTGTTGCTTCTGGGACTGAGGTGTGATGCTGAGGAGGAGGGTGCTGGCTGTCTGGTGGTAGGGATGTCAGAGCTACGTTGCTTTATTCCATCTCCCTAGTCAGTCCCTGCACTGGCTGGAGGTGATGCAGTCAGTGTAGCTTGTTGATAGTGGATATCACATAGTGGGCTGAAAGCTTCGTGGGGAGGAAACTTGTCACCAATAACTAGATGCAAACAAACATCTGCTCTTCAGAAAAGCAACTCCTTGATTTAAACCTGTGCCAAGGACTTTGGGGGTTGATTCTGTATTTCTTCCTTGCAGGTATAGAACGGGATGCAGTTAGTACTTTTACCAAATATATTTCTCCAGATGCTGCTAAACCAATACCTATTACAGAAGCAATGAGAAACGACATAGTTGGTAAGAGAATGTACTGCCTACTCATTTCAGAGCTTCCTCCTCTTTCCTCCCATAAAAATGTATTACACATACTCATTTCTTTTTATTTTTATGAATTCTGAAGTCAGATGTAAAAATACAGTAGATGACATTACAAGTACCAGTGGACCTGACCTTTCAGTGGTGCTGTGCAGTATCCCCAAAAGAACTTTCAGAGACTTTGCTGAGATTAGTGAAAGAATTCCTGGTGGCTCTGGAGGGAATCCACATTTGAGTCTCAATCAAATACTGTAGCTGTAACATTATCCTTCAGCTACCTGCAGTATTTTAAAAGCTCTTTTTGTGCAGGCTTTCATTTAACTAGTCATTACTCATGTCTTTCAGCTCACTTAGCCAAACACAGGGTTAAAATTAACCTGGTCTTTCTTTGCAGCAAAGATTTGTGGGGAAGATGGACAAGTGGATCCAAACTGTTTTGTTACAGCACAGTCAATAGTGTTTAATGCAATGGAACAAGAGTAAGTTGTTTGAATAGTTTGGCTTCTCCTGTCTGTCATTCTTATGCAGAAGGTGGGTCTGTTAAAGGTGTCTATGGAGGTGTAACTGTATGGGCACTTCCTTGAAACTGCTCAGACCTCTTCCTCCAAATCCATCTTCTGATCGCCTGCTGCAGCTGTATGTGCATGCTGGCACTGCAGGTTTCTGTCTTCCTTGTGTCATCTGTAAACCAGCACCATTTCTTGCTTGCTTTGCTTTTACCTGACTTCTGGGGCAGGAACTGATTAGTTGGTAAGGTGGCTTGAGTGCTGTTGATCCTCAATAACTACTCCTTGGTTTATCTTCGTGCAGGCACTTTAGCGAATTTTTGCGGAGTCATCATTTCTGTAAATACCAGATTGAGGTGCTGACCAGTGGGACTGTTTATCTGTCTGACATACTGTTCTGTGAATCAGCCCTGTTCTATTTCTCTGAGGTGAGTGTGAGGTTTGGGGGTTGCTTTTTTTCATTCCTTTCTGTCAAATGGAAGAACCCCACCTGCTCATCCCCTGGTGGATCTAAAGTCACCTCAGATAGAATAAAAAAGATGAGATGTATCTTCTTCTGGGAGAAAATGCATTATACCATTTCCTGCCCATGTGCAGAACTATTTCAGATGTTCAGACCATGCACCCTCTTGTAGAATGAGTAGTTGTTCACATCCTCTCCAGTTAGTGAGTGCTTCAGAGTGTCTCTTTGCTTTGCAGAGGCTTTGACAAAGTCATCTTCATCGTGCCAGATGAAGTGGTGACTTTGAAAGCCTTAAGCATTCTTACAGGTGACAATTCCCTAGCTTTGCATAGAGAGGATACCAGATTGGAATGTGGGAGGTTAAATGCATGATTTTTGGAGTTGCAGGGCCGTGTACCTTTAGGGAATCATCTGTTAGTACTAAAATACTTGTCCTGATAGTCTGACAAGCCAGTGTGGTTTGAAATAGCAAGCTGGGAAGCTGAGACAATATGCTGAGTGCAAAGCTAAGCACAGTGTGAAAATTGTGTGTCCTCTGTCTTTAGTGTGATACAAAGAAATAGTTATTTTGAAACTAAATGTGACAATCAATACAGAAGCAAAATGCCACAAGTTATTTGTTTGGGTTTTCTCTTTTAAAAAAATAAATCTATCTGCAATGCTGAATGTGAACATTCAGAATATTTTTATGCCCTGGTTATAATTTAGCATTGTTAATATATGGACTATGCTTCTTGTTTTAAAAGGGAAGGAACAGATTTGTCTACACTTGTTAAAAGCTTCTTGCTAAAACTTCTTTAATTTCTCCTCTTCTTTTAATTTCCCTTCCAGTACATGGAGAAGGAAGATGCAGTTAACGTATTGCAGTTCTGGTTGGCAGCAGATAACTTCCAGTCTCAACTTGCTGCCAAAAAAGGCCAGTATGATGGGCAAGAAGCACAGAATGATGCCATGATTTTATATGACAAGTGAGGGAGTTCAACAATTCCTTGTTTCTGACCTCTAATTTTGTGCTTGTGTTGTGCTGTGCAGTAGGAACTCTTCCCTTTCAAACCATAACGGTGCAGTCTCGCATCCCTAGGCTGAAATGCATTTTATTGAAGTGGAATGTTTTTCTTCATAAGGATTTTCTCATCACATAAGGACTTGTTTCTTAACACCGTTCAGAATTTTCAGGGTTTGTTTGCTCGTGTTCATATTTGGTCATGACATTTCAAAGCCTAATAGGTTTGAAAGTGTGAGGGATTAAAGCCTAACAGCAAGTGCATCGCTGTGGAAAAACCTTAGGGGTACTGTTACCCACTTGAAGTAGGAGCTGCTGTGACACATAGTAAAACCCAAATAGTGCTTGCTCCTACTGTTTCAAAATATTTCCCCTTTTTTTTTAAGGAAGTGACCAGATCCCTTTTGATATCAGACATTTTCCTCTCACTCTGAGTAGTGCAGCTTCTTTATTTTGTGCTTCACCTTCGCAATTGTGCAACTGGAAGACAGACATTGAAACTGCTTCCAGAAAGTTTGTGCTTAAGCTTAAGTGTCAGACTCATTGCCACAAGCTTGTTGAGTTATTACCCTAGTAGGAAATAATTGGAGAGGAAGCAAACTATTAGCTCTGACTGTCATCACTTATCTCCCTGCTCCATCCATCACCTTAGTTTTCAGTGGTGCAATTAGCAGAACAAAACACTGCTCCAGAGTTCTGGGTGTTTCCTCCTCCTCTCCTGCTACAAAGCTGTGTGTGTAAGATTCTGCTCATCGGTAGTCACCTGATGCTCTGTTTCTTTTATCTGTGTCTTCAGGGCAAGGCTTTATCAAAAAGCGTTTCTGTGAATGGGGTTTTTTCTTCCCCTGTAGTTAGTGAGGATCAGCTGTAGGTACGTTTGTGAGGGCAGCACCATCTTGTGGTTGCAGTGTTATTGATGGTCTTCGGCGGGCAGGGGACTACTCGCCACCTGCACAGCTTTGCAAATCCTTTTGTGTTGTCTTCTTCCCCTGTCCGGTGCTGCAGGTACTTCTCCCTTCAAGCCACGCACCCGCTCGGGTTTGATGACTCGGTGAGGTTAGAGATTGAATCCAACATCTGCAGGGAAGGTGGTCCTCTCCCAAACTGTTTCACCACCCCCTTACGGCAGGCGTGGACCACCATGGAGACGGTGAGAGCCAAACTCAGAACGGTTCAGACGGTTTGTAAAGATTCTGTAGCCTGTCCAGTGTCCCCTTCAGCAGCTCTGAGTTGTTCTGTTCTTTTACTGACTTCCTTGTTACCTGGATAATTGAATAGCTTTAGTAAAATTTGCTAGGCTCTTTTCTTTCCAGCTTGATTAGAAAAGATACCACCCCCTGGCTTCTGTTAATTCTCTGTGAAATATTTGTCTTGGGTGATTATTGCATTTTAATGGAAGGAACAGAATTTCCTCCCTTGTGAATTGCTGTCAACAGCTTATTATATATATTTAGAAAATGTTCCTTCCTACTAGTAGCAGTTGTTTTCAAGTCTACCACCAGTGGTGTGGTTGATGGTGTAACACTGGGATACCTGCACTACTAGAGACTAATGACTCAGTCCTGGGGCTGCAGATGATTTTTGAACAGCATAGCCAAGAAGCTGTGAGCTTATTGGGTTCTCGGGCCTTTCCAGAGGCAAAAAAAAAATCCAAATTTCAGTTGCAGTTACTGGAGGATTTGGTTATTTTTGTGCATTTTGTGGTAGGATTCATCTGTAAAGCAACGCGGTCGCTAATCCGGAGTCATTCCGTGTGTGGACAGGAGTGTACCATCCACACAGGACTGAGCTGTTCGTGTGTCCCTTCTGTTCTGCAAATGATCTAAACTCATTGTACAGACCACCCTTGATTAAAGAGGACTTCTCCTTCTGTCTCTCAGGTTTTTTTACCTGGTTTCTTGTCCAGCAACCTTTACTACAAATACTTGAATGATCTCATCCATTCAGTCCGAGGAGATGAATTTCCAGGAGGGAATATTGCACTGAGTATTCACGGCCCCGGTAGCTCTCCCGATAGCGATTCCATAGGGGCCCCGGATGGCTCTGCCTCCCAGGTATGAGTTTCACAGTTTGATTTTCTAGGAAATGCTACAAATGGTTTTCTGTATCAGCATCAAAGTTCATACTCTGTGAGGAAAGAACCTGTAATTTGAAGCTTCCCTGTTTAATGTTAAAGCCTGTGTCATATTCGGTGATGTTAGGACAGGTTTAGTCCACCTTAGTTCTTTACATCAGTTTTATTTTTCTGAAGCTGTTGATAGTCACTGAAGGCTGTTTGATAGTGCCATAACATTTAAGAATGCTTTTACCAGAAAAAAAACTTTTTTATCATTACCACAGTTATAACTTCTAGGCAAAAATCCCCACCTGTGAATATACGATAGGATTTAAATATTTATAGGCAATTTTTGTGTGCTCAGTTCTTTTAAAGTGCCAGATCTTCTGTCTTGAAGAGTCCACTTGTTTTTAGGGTTTAAGGCATCTCTGCTCACACACCAAACAATGACAGGCAGTGTCTGACCAGGGCTAGCTTGTCTCAGTGGACTTCTCCCTCCTACTGTCCTCAAGCTGGTCTGATAGAAAATGGCCAAAACACACTCTCTAAAAAAGAGCTGTGACACTTTACTATATTACCAACTGAGATGCTCTGAGCTGGGGGTGACACCTGAGCTTTGTTTGTATGTATATAGTTTGCTGTTAAGCTGAGCATAAACAAAAGCCATTGCTGGGACACTTTATAAGTCAGCTGCCATGATTAGAGCTACGTGGCTGCTCTTTCACTCTACTGTGTAGAAATGAGATTGTGACTGGGCTCTGTTACCCTTCCCAAGTCATTGGGGAATGTCCACTGTGTGTTTGCTCTGCATGGTGGCCTGGTTGCCCTGGTTGTGGGCCAGCATCTTTCTTTACTGCCTTTTGTCATTCTGCTTTGAGAGCTGTGTTCCCTGGTGGGCCTGGTCTCAGAAAACAGGCAGTGGAGCTCATGACACTGAAGCCATCCCAGTAATGTCAGATGTGTTTTTAACCTTTGTGGTTTTAGCTTTGCTTAATTCATGTGTGAAAGAAGAGAGGATAAGCAGATTCTAGTTTATCTGTTAACGAGGTCAGCTTGCAAATTGCAAACCCAGCTAAGAGCAGAAAAGCTAAAGGAGAGACCTGCTTCTGCTGAATTGCTTTTACTGAACACTGCAGAGCTACTGTGGGTTTTAAACCCAGTCTCTAGCCCAGCAGTATCAATGTGCTGTGTTTCAAGCAACTTGGAAGCTGTAGTACCTGCCTGTAATATTTTTAAACCTCATTTGCATGGAGTGAATATTCCCCCCCTCCCCCAGTTCCAAAGTGGGGAACAAAATCTGTGTTCTTGAAATATCCTGCTGCTTGATAAGTCTGAGCAGGAGAAACTGCTGGTGATTGGCTTGCTTGGATGATTAGGCAATGAAGTGCTGCGTTGTGCTGTGCATTTTTGCCCATCTGAACAGGAGAATCTCTGGGTTTCTGCATATTTTTGCATAAAGAGCAGCACTTACCCAGAGCAGCAGGAAAGGAGTTTGCAAGGCAGCTGCTGTAAACATTTCTGGTGGCTGTGAAGGTGCTAATAGAGTGCTGTGCATTTGTGCTCTCCCTGCTGTTGCTCTAACGTTTCCTCGCCTTTTTTCACAACCTTATAAACGTTTGTTCTCTGTGTTTGGGGGAAGCACAGTGTGTTTGGGAATTGCTTCCCAAGTGCCTGAGGGGGATGAGTGAAGCTGCTGCAGCTCCTGATGCAGCTCAGTGTTAGGTACCCACAGACCAGCTCTGCGTGCACACCCAGATCTGTCCAGTTGATCGTGCTTAGCCAGCAGTCCCTACACCTACGTGTGCTGACCTGACCAGTGCAACGTGTCCGTGCCTCTGTTCATGTAACTGGATCATCCTCTGTTTAAAAACCAAGTCATACTGAGTTAGGAATTCATCACTGTGTAGGTGCTCTCCCATTCTTTTATGCTCATATAGAAACTTCCTGGAGTTTTATCTAAATGTAAAAGCACTAAAATTGCAGTTTTGTTGAGCTATTAGTTGTCTACATTGGGCACTAATACTTAGAATTTTTATTTGTAGTCCAATGTCAAAAAGGCTAATGTTAAAATCCTGAAAAATTTTGATGAAGCAATAATTGTAGATGCTGCAAGTCTGGATCCAGAATCTTTATATCAACGAACATATGCAGGGTAAGGTTCATTCACTGTATCTCATTCTTTCTAGTTACATGTTTCCCCCCCTCTGTTTCGTTTTTGCTGTGTCTTCCTGCATGGAGAGGACATGTTAATGCAGGATGTTGCAGTCTTAGTACCTGTCTTAATATTTGGAAGTTACTTAATTTCAATAGTGTGATTTAACACCAGTGTCATAGCAAATGTTCCTCTGACCAGAATGGCAGCCAGAAAAATATTTCCAATTGTTTTTCTCTCCTTATCCTAGTTATTATTCCTCTTTGACTCAAACCCAGCTAAGTGGTTTCTCTTTGGGGTTGGAACAGAAAAGAGTAAGCTCTGGTGCCTTTGCTGTCATGTGCAACTTGGCTTTCTTCCTACCCCTGTGGTAGAGAAGGGCTTATGCTTCAGTTCTTCAGCAGATTGCACAGCTAGCCTGTTTGTGAAGTTGGTCTTTGTGATAAAGCTCTTCTGGTCTGTGGATCTCATACAGAAAGACTTTGTTTCTATAGCTACCTTGCTTTTCTGTTGCATACCTGTCTCCTGTCCCTTTAGGTGCCCTAAACTGTTTTCTTCCTAATGATGTGTTTTTATGACAGCGTAGAGCACTTGCTAGCGCTGCCCGCTGGTATTAAAGGATTGAGTCATTGAAGCATTTCCCTGCTTCTAGTTTCTAGAAGAATTGTTAAGATACACTTTGAATTCAGACGTGAGAAGGGTGGGAGATTTTTTCCAGTGTTTCCATTTTAGGTGGAAGAAGTGCTAACTGGTAAAATGCCAGTCTTCTGACACTAGAGGTTTTCTGGGGGGGCTTTTCTGTTTTCCTGGCTGGTAGTGTTCCATAATGCCAAAGTTCTCTTGGTAACTTCTTAGTGGTTCTTTTACTTCTTCTCTCTTTAGGAAAATGACGTTTGGACGAGTCAGTGACCTGGGACAGTTTATCAGAGAATCTGAACCAGAACCTGATGTCAAAAAATCAAAAGGTTTGCTTTCCTCTTTCTCTCCATTTCTGTAAACATCTGCAGGACTGCGCTCTCCCTTGCTGCAGTCGAGATGAGCAAGATACTTGACTCTGCCCAAATCTGGTTTAAGCCAACTAGAGATGCTTAGGGGATTGTCCTGTACTGAGGCTAAACCCATCTCTGGCCCAGTTTCCTATCCAAAATTCTGCTTTTCTGGTCCAGCTGGACTCCTGGGAGTATGAGCAGCCTGTGGGAGTTGGAGCTGTCGATGGAACCTGGCAGGGATGAAAGCCACCAGCAGCTGAGCTGATGATCAAACCTTCAAAGATTTGGTCTCGAGATGAAAAGAAATTCAGCTCTCCACATGCTTTCCACCCAGTTTGGGACCTGCTGTTAATGCTGCTTTTCAGCTCTGGTAAAGAGGAATGGTTCGGGCTCAGTGTCTCATGAACCATGGCTCCACGTGACCCCTTGTCTTCCACGCTGCTCTTCTGTGCTCTTGAACACCAGCAGTGCAAACCCTTCAGAAGGGTGGAAGGAATTGGTTTCTGTAGAGCTGTGTCCCAGAGTTTGCTAATACACCTTGTTTGATGTTTTCTGTCTCAACCAGGGTCCATGTTTTCACAAGCAATGAAGAAATGGGTTCAAGGAAACACAGATGAGGTGTGTCTCTTTTTTTGTTTTGTTTTCATATTGTCCTTAGTACTTTACAGGGTAGATGGGCAAAATAAAGCATTGAAGTTCTTAATCCTGGCTCTTCCTCTGGGTATCTTTGGTATCTTTCTGATGCTCCAACAAGAACTGTCACACTCTCTGCTAAATATAATTTGTTTGCATGCATGTGTGAAACTAGCTTGATTTTGCCTGTGCTTGCTGGTTTCACTAATGCAAAGGTTAACTGTGTGCTTGCAGTCCAGGTTTTTCTTACTATGGTGGTACAAGATGCAGCCACAATTAGGAGTGGTGGGGCTGTTGTTCTTTGCTTTTTACTGTGAAGTGACCACTGTATGTGGATCACAGGTTGCATTTTTCCCCCTCAGAGGGGCTTGGACAAATCCCCCAACAGTTAAGTTTAAAACCCTCAGTTAACTCTCTTAGGAATTGCATCAAGCCATAAATTCTGATGGTAACTGAAGTTAATGCTGTACTTGGAAGCGGGGTGTGCTCCCCTCAGGGGAGGAGACGTTCACTACAAGTCACTGATTGTGCTGGCTAACTGCGTCCCCAGGGTTGAGTGTGTGCCTTCTGCTCTGATGACTATGGTTTTAAGAACTTGAAGCTATCTGTATTCTGGGATGGTGTGTTTTTCTCTATGGCAGGCTCAAGAAGAGATGGCTTGGAGGATAGCAAAGATGATTGTCAATGACGTCATGCAGCAGGCGCAATGTGAACAGCCTTCGGAGAAGGTTACGAAGGTGAGGGGGTGGAAAGGCTGCCTGTCTTTATCCAGCTTAAGCCAGACTGTGGGAGGAGCAGAGCTCTTGCTCGCCTTCCTAGTGCTTCTGAAACCCACGCTGGTAAATGTTCAAACTGGCTCAGCGTGATGTGAAGAAGCAAAGGTTGGAAGTGTCTGAGCCTACGTACGATGATGCAGGAATTTTCTTAAGACACTTCTAGTGGTTCTCCTGCACAAGCATTAAAATGGTTTTTGTTCGTTTCAAGTCTTGGCAAACTGCCTTATGAGTTAAAAGGGTGATTTGTGTTGCAGGATCGATACTGTAATTCCTCATTTGAGGTCACACTTGCTGGTTCCTGCTAATGAGTGCTGGTGCACTTCCCTGAAGTGTCAGCAAAGCTCAGCAGCGCTGGGTGCACTCATTTAACAGGGAGCTGTCTTTGTGCTTTAAAAAAGACCCGGGAGCCTGCCTGTAGGTTAGGGGCTTAGTGTTTGCATATTTCTGTTTAGTGACTTTGTTGTTGGACAATTCCACCTATGCTTTGATTAAAAAAAGAAAAAGAAACCCCGTTCTGATGCAGTGGTTAGATTGGGTGAAATAACGACGACAGCAGTTTGCCCAGGAATGTCTGCTCCAATACCTGGTACTTCTGCCTTTCAGGCACCCGTCTGTTTCAAAATTACCTTGCACTATTTTTAATTACTGAGGTAAACATGTGCCAAAGCCCAGTTATTAGACCAGACAGAAGGATCTGTAGTTTCACTATGTGACTATTTTCTTTTTAATAGAACAGTTATGTTTAAATGACTTGTATAATGATTTCACTTAATAGCTTGGCTGCGATTGATGTAATTCCAGCCCGGCTCGATGAAAAGGTCACTCAGCACAATATTTAGAAATATCAGGTGCTTTCAGATGCTCTGGATTCAATTAAGCAAGTATGGTTACAGTAATTGGAAGATTGATTGTGTTGTGGGATTAGGGTTTGGCTATTTTTCTCTCTCAAACTCGTAAGCATACCTGGCTTAAATATTTCTAAACACAAAACGTCGTTCTGTTGAGCCATTGCCTTGCATGTTCTAGGGTAAAGTGAACTATAACCCTGTTTTTCCTTTTCCAGCTATGATTTTAGTAAATGCCAGAACAGGAAATCTGGTTTTCTGCTGTGAGAATGAGCGAACTTTCCCTTTGGTGGATTCTTTAACACAGCCAATAAAAACAAAGCACTGTTACTCCAATTGCTGAAATCTCCCTTGTTTGTAAGGAAGAATTACAAAGAAGCAATCCTGTACCTCCACCGCAGAGAGTGAGGAAACACTTTTTCCTGGTTTATGTGGCATTCACACTAACGATGGTTTTCAAAGAGCTGAAGACGCCGTGTATGAACGTGTCACTGAGGAACTGTGATCAGCTTCACATGTACTTGACCCTGACTCAAAAAGACTTTTAAGTAAAATATCTGGAATGGAACACAAGCCACAGCAGAGGGAAAGGTTTTGCTGTAGTTTCTAGTTCTGCTGCTTGTAATTTTTAAATACATAATTGGAAAGGCCACGGGGCGTGTTGCCGATGTTGGCTGTTGGAGAAGTGAACCAGAAGTGGTGAATTGATTGGCAGGGAATGACCTAAAAAGTTCCAAGTTTTTGTTTTCCTTACTTGAAATAGATGCGTATTCAACTGTAAGATAAATGTATTTTACTTCTTAACTCCATTAACTTCGAAGGGAGGGTAGAAGGATCAGGAGCAAAGCCTGGACAGTGTAACTCTTCTCATCGAGCTCTCACACCCGCATACACAGCTCCCCTGCTTCTGACACAGAGCAGCCTTGAAAGCCCATCTTGCACTCGTGCAGCCCTTTACCCCTGAGCCACGGCTCTGAACGCAGCCCACGTGTGGAGGAGATCATACCCTGTAGATTGCTCCATTTTCTTTCCTCTCCATTCCATGAGCAAGGAAAAAAAAGTAACTGCTGCCATTCTCCACAGCTTGTTGTCCTCCAGCCAGCATAGTATCTAATTCCAGATGTTTGGTTTACAATGAAAAACAGTTTTTAATGACCTCTGGCCTTCTCCCTGAAATTTGCAACACTCACAACTCTCAAAACCTTTAGTTTAAGTAAAAAAGCCACTGTGTTGCACAGCACCTCCTTTTATTTTTTAACTTTTCCACTGAATTAATTTTTCAGGGTATCAGAAGTACTCAGTGTCTCGTTATGTTATCACTGCATTTTTAGTATACAACACTTCTATTTTACTCTGCCTTTTTTTTTTCCTTAAACTTGTGCAAAAACAAAGAAAAATCACTTTGCGAAGACCTCGAATCATCTCCAATATTCAGAATATCTTGATTGACTAGCAAGTGTTATTCTGTTGCAATATTTGATTGTATAGAGGCACACCGTATTGTCTATAAAAAGCAAAAAAAGGCTGTGTATAGGTTTTTGGTACTATGTACCACCTCTTATTTCTCTCATGCCCAAGTATTCATGTACTTAAAACATAGTATATTTAATTGTGTTTTGATTTAAAATATATAAATATTAAAATTTGTGTCAATTTTCTGTTTTGATGGGATTTGACTTTCAGTAGGTTTGTTTCTTTACAGAAGGGTGCAGCCCTGGCACTTCTCACCTTTTGCCCGCAGGTTTTCTTGGCATTCTTACTGGAATGTGCTACTTGCGTTATTTTCAAGTGGTTTTGCTGCGGAACGCGCACGTTGCGGACTCGAACCCGCGGGTTCAGGGCCCCTGCCCTATGCCCACCGCCCGCCGCCAGGGGGCAGCAGCGCCGCGCCCAGCGGCTCCCNAGCCCCATCCGAGGCTACCCCTCGCTACCTTTCTTGCCTTTTCTCCCCCAGGATGAGCCGGTGCCTCTCGCCTTCTTTGTTCACGATGCTGAGATTGTTGTGTCGCTGGAGAAGACCCTTGCAGGGCAGCGCGTGGAGACGGAGAAGGTTCTGGACATCATCTATCAGCCGCAGGCGGTGTTCAGGGTGCGCGCTGTGACCCGCTGCACCAGCTCCCTGGAGGGGCACACTGAGGCTGTCATCTCTGTGGCCTTCAGCCCCACGGGAAAGTACGAGGGTCTCTCTGTGGGTGGGGGGCTTGAAGTGAGGCAGAGGCCACTGGGTCCCCTCCTCAGGGGGATCATGGTGCTGAGCTGGGCTCTTCCTGGTCTTCCAGGTACTTGGCAAGTGGTTCCGGAGACACCACAGTTCGCTTCTGGGACCTCAGTACAGAGACGCCGCAGTTCACGGCCAAAGGTGGGTGTGGGGATGTCCCAGGAGAGCAGCTTCTGATCTTCCTCAGGGACCCCCTTTGTTGTCAGGGGGACAAACAGCAGAGGCTGGGGCTGTGCCTCAGGGAGGGAGTAGCTTTCTTTGACTAATGGAGCGGAAGAAGAAGGTCTGACCTGGAGGAACACAGAGACTTCTCCCTGACCTGTAGTCCTGCCGCAGGGTGACTGTTTGCTGAGACACCAGGGACAGACAGTCGCAGTTCTCCATTCACACCCCTCCTGCTCTCTCTGCCAGGTCACCGACACTGGGTGCTCAGCATCGCCTGGTCGCCTGACGGTAAAAAGCTGGCCTCGGGCTGCAAGAACAGCCAGGTACGTGTTGGCTGCCTGCTCCATCGTGGGCCGGGGGGATCTGTGGGAGCAGAGACCTTCTGCAGCCCTGTTCTGAGCTGAAATGAAACCTGATCAAGGGGCTTTGAGGCATTAGGGGCAAAGACTTGCTTTTCTCTGTGGTGTGAGGGGTGTATCCAGTTGTTTTGAGTGAAATTCCCATTCCCCGGAGGAGTTTTGCACATGGATGCATCATGGAAGTTGCAAGGGGCATCTCTGAACTCTGTAACAAGCAGGACTGTGGCTTTGTTGCCTTTGTAGATCTCTTGTGCTGAGCCCTGCTGTCCTGTGGTAGACATTTTATCCTCCGCACAGGAAAGAGTCCAGGCTTTGGACGTGGTCATTGGCAGACGGCTCCATCACGAGGGAGGTGTCTGGAGCAAGAAAGGGTATTGCCTGGCCAAGCCCAGGCTGCTGTTCGCATGACCCAGACATTCAGCCGCAGCCTGTTTTGCAGTGTTCCCACTCAGACACAGCCAAATCCCCTCTTACAAACTCAGAGGGGGCCCTGCCCTAGCTCTAGTAAAAATATCTGCACTTAAAGTGCACACAGAGATGCCTGGGGAGGTGGGAGCAACTCAGTCAGTCAGTAACTTGCTGAGCTGCATAGGGGCAGTCGCTTTCTCTGACCTTCNTCACGAGGGAGGTGTCTGGAGCAAGAAAGGGTATTGCCTGGCCAAGCCCAGGCTGCTGTTCGCATGACCCAGACATTCAGCCGCAGCCTGTTTTGCAGTGTTCCCACTCAGACACAGCCAAATCCCCTCTTACAAACTCAGAGGGGGCCCTGCCCTAGCTCTAGTAAAAATATCTGCACTTAAAGTGCACACAGAGATGCCTGGGGAGGTGGGAGCAACTCAGTAACTTGCTGAGCTGCATAGGGGCAGTCGCTTTCTCTGACCTTCAAACGGTCTGGGAGCAACGAAAGCGGCCATGGAGCTGCTCAGGGCTGCTGTCCCATGCTTGGTTTCTGAGCAGCCACTCCAAGAGACCACTGTGATAACAGCCCTGAGGAAGCGGGACTGGTCAGGGTGGCTCTGCCCTGGTTTAGTGCTGTTCTGGCTTTAATCGAATGCAGGGAGATGCTTGTCCTCCGTTTCCATTTCTCTCAGGTTCTTAAGTAGGAGATGACTAATGCCTTGGCTCTTTGGATGAACATTTATGTAGAGAGAGAAAAAACAAGGGAAAAACAGCATGTGTCCCACCCACGGAATCTGATAATAAGTAGTGTTTAGTGCTCTATGGCTTTCATCACGCTCTGCAAACATTCACTAACTCTCTGGCACCGGGTGTTCAGAAGCTCAGGCTGGTTTTTTGGGGACCTGTATCAGTTTTGAGTTGAAGCATATATTTTTGAGGCTGCAGCATTTTTGGCAGAGAGAAGGGCGGTTCGGTCTCATTCTTTGAGCTGTCAGCTGACATCTGCAGGGATCTGGAAAGGCATCCTGCCTTCCTGCTCCCTGCTCCGCCAGTGTAAATGCGACACCAAGGACACCTGCGCTCTCTGAACAGCCCGAACGTCCCTGGGATTCACATGATGTGTGTGGCCTGACGCGACCCTCTTGCTTCCTCTCCCTCACAGATATTTCTCTGGGACCCAGCCACTGGCAATCAGATCGGCCGGGTGCTCACCGGCCACTCCAAATGGATCACGTGTCTGTGCTGGGAACCGCTCCACATGTAAGTGAGGGGCCAGCCCAGCCCTTCCTCTTTCCTCTTACAGAGAAGAGCAGCCTGACCTGAAGGGCATCGCTCTCTGCCTTTTCCCATTGCAGTGCACAGGGTGAGCACATGCAGGAGAGCAGCCCCAAGGTGGGCTGGGAAAAACACATCTAGCTCAGAGCCAGGAGTCCCAGCTGCTGCTCACAGTCCCCGTGAGGTTGCAGGGGAAGTTGCTGCCAGGCTGTGCCTCTTTCCCCCTGTATAAAAGCCATACCTGCTGATGTAAAATGTGTCTTTGTGGCGCTGGAAAAACATTGGATGTGCTTCTCCCCAGTGTGCTGAAGCAGGGGCAGGAAAGGCTGCCCGCGAGGTGCCCGAGGTCAGGCTCTACAGAGCACTTCCTTTCTGCTCTCCAGCATTCTGGTTGCCTCTGTCACCCAGTTTATTTATCGTGAAGGCTGATTAACTGTGCAATCCCCTTATCCCTTCGATTAGCTAAAGCTTTGTCTGAGAGAGATCGGTGGAGGGGGGCCAGTTGTAGCCAATAATCCAAGACATTCTGGAAATAAATAAATAAAAAGAGCCACTTCAAAGCAGAGCCCTGCAAATTGAATTTGCCAGTAGGAAACTCCATCCATTTGCAAACAAAAACTGGATTAGCAAAAACTGATTATAAAGGAGGATGAGGAAATGGAGAGGAGGGACATGACCCTGACAGGTCTCCACTTCTCTGTCTCTGGCCAGATGCACTCCCAGCTTGGTTCTTGTGCAATGGGAGGGGCCATGCTCATCCTCACCACTGCTTCTTTTTGCCCAGAAACCCAGAGTGTCGCTACCTGGCAAGTGCCTCCAAGGATGGCAGCATCCGCATCTGGGACACCCTCATGGGCAGGTGTGACAAAATCCTGACGAGCCACACGCAGTCGGTGACATGTGTGAAGTGGGGGGGCGATGGCTTGCTCTACTCCTCCTCCCAGGACAGGACCATCAAAGTCTGGAGGAGCCAGGACGTAAGTGAGGCGGGCAGTCCCAGGGCTGCTGGCGAAGGGGGCTGGACACACTGCACTGTAGCTTGGTCTGCTCTTCGTGTCACAGCTTGTGCCCTGGAAAATGGAGGTGTAGAGTGGGTGTTGTATGCTATTGACCTGTGAGAGCCAATGGCTTGACATCATTTGGAAGGGGAGCTGTTGTGCCACGTTATCATCCTTAAAACCATAAAATGGGTCTGAAAGCTGGAAACATCCCTGGAGCACCCTGTGCTGATAGGTTCCTTATGAGGCCCTGTGGGAAACTGGTTCCTGAAGCTCAACAGTGGTGTTTTTACCTTGCTAAGCCTGGCTACAGGTCCTGCGACGCTGGGTGAGAGGGTTTGGAAAGTTTGGGGTTGGTCCTCACAGCTGAAAGGCTCTGATGGTTCCTGCACAGCCTGGCTCTGTCCTGCCCATTTCTCTCTAAGCAGGTGGTTTTGTTTCCAGGGGGTCCTCTGCCGCACCTTGCAGGGCCACGCTCACTGGGTGAACACCATGGCCCTTAGCACCGACTACGTTCTCCGCACCGGTGCCTTTGAACCTGCCGAAGCCACCATCAACCCACAGGATGTGAGTGGCTCCTGTAAGTGCAGCACCCACATGGGAGGCCAGGGGAAGGTGGTGGGGAGGATAGCGTGGAGACCCGATGGCTCCTCTTAATGCTGCCACGAGCCAAAGCAATCGAGCTGGGAGCAGGTCCTTTGGAGGTGTCGGTCATTCTGGCAGCCATGGTCTTCCTTGCCCATGCACACCGTGGAGCAATCTGAGGGATGGGACAGCCACTCTCTTTTCAAGAACTTTTGCTCCCCACGTTGCTGTTGACAAAGAGGAAGTGGGTGAGCAGTCGCAGCGTGTCTGCTTGGGCTACAGAGCCCGGATTGGAGTTGGCATCACAGGGTTATAAAGTTTCCTTTCATCTAAGGATTGCAAATATCTCTCTTTCCCTCTCCCTTTCTCTTCCAGTGGCAGAACTGAAGGACAGGGCACAGCAGAGGTATAACCAAGTTAGGGTAAGTCCCTTTGGTTCCTACTGTCACTTCCAACACTTACTGGTGGAAGTAGTAAACATGCACAGTTCCCTGTGGACCCAACACTGATGTGCTTCTGAGCTGTCCACACCTGGCTTGCACAAGACTTGGGCTCTTTCATCCCTCTCTCAGGGCCAGGAACCAGAAAGGCTTGTCTCTGGGTCAGATGATTTCACACTGTTTCTTTGGAGACCAGCAGAAGACAAGAAGCCACTGGAGAGAATGACGGGCCACCAGGCATTGATAAACCAAGTCCTCTTCTCGCCGGACACCCGGATAATAGCTAGCGCTTCCTTTGACAAGTCCATAAAGCTCTGGGATGGTAGGACAGGAAAGTGAGTTGGTTTGTTCTGTTACAGAGGTGATGCTCAGCCAGGGTCTGTGCAGAGATGGGTGCCAGCTTCCTGGTATGTTCAGCATCTCGGTAGCCTGAACTCAGGCAAAGTAATTCTGCTGCCTCTGCCTCTCTTTGCCCTTGGGACATCGCTTGTCTGGCTCTTCTTGTGGTACAGGGTCTGTGCTTGGCCAGGAGAGTGCAACACTTTGTCACCCAGCCACAGCAGGGCCTGTGCCACACACGCTGCCTGGGGTGGGGTCTGTTCTCTGGGACAGGCCCAGCAGCAGTGGGATGGGATGTTCCACTCGGCTGATTCCCTGAATATGTGTGTGTTGCATGCTGTAGACTGACCCAGTTTAAGTGGTTCTTGTGCCAGAGAACAGCTTGTTCTGGACGATGGAAATTCTTGTAGTTACATGTGGAGCTGGTGGTGTTTGGATGCTCCTGTAGTCCAGCTTTTAACCTTCATCTGGAGTACTGGTGAGCTCCCAGGCACAGCAGTCAGTCCATCCCTGTAAACCAGCCTTTATACTGATGAGCTTGGCTTTCACATCGGTAATTTTGATGGTCTTTCTAAATGTAGGCTGCTCAGCCAGGGAGGGAAAGGACACATTTGTTCAGTAATAGTCCTTAGCTTTGCCTGTTGGATAAAGGTTTCTTGGCAGAGGAGATGAAGACCTGTCCTCTAGAAGGCTCTGAGCCCATCTGAGAGGGTTTTTAGACTGACTGGACCACCTGTGGAGTCTGTATAGCCGTTGACTGCCTTGTGTGTACTGCCTTGGGGTGTGCTGGGCACCCCATGTCTCTGCTTGCTCACAGGTGGAGGAACACAAATGTTGGGCAAGGGCAGGTTTGGAACAAACCCAGCTGCCTCCCTTCTGTAACAGCTTCTTCGTGCCCTCTCCGCACCAGGTACCTGACATCACTGAGAGGACACGTCTCGGCTGTGTATCAGATCGCCTGGTCAGCCGACAGCCGCTTGCTGGTCAGCGGGAGCAGTGACAGCACGCTGAAGGTCTGGGATGCTAAGACAAAGAAACTGGCCATAGATCTTCCTGGCCATGCAGATGAGGTGAGCTGGCTGGCCGAGCTGAGGTGTTTGAGAGGCAGGAATGATGACTCCTCACGGCAGAGATAACGGTGTCTTTCCCTAATACCAGGTGTATGCAACAGATTGGAGCCCAGATGGACAGAGGGTAGCGAGTGGAGGGAAGGATAAGTGTTTGCGGATGTAAGTAACCCATTGTCTGTCCATAGAGGATGTTGAAGCTACTCAGTGTGTCCTTCAGAGCTGCAGTCTCCTTGCAGGGACCTCCATGGTTAGGGTGTGATCTCTCCCTGCAGAGAGCACAGCACTGGGTCACATTCCAGCCTGTAGAACTGACCTCCCTTAGGGCAGGAACTGCTGCAGTCCCCTGGGAGGTGACTAGAAGGCAGAGTCCCTCCAA